>VYXD01015615.1:818740-858459 GCA_013397195.1 Hylia prasina
TTCGGAGCAGCCGAAAGCGGTGGGACGGCGGCGGACGATCGCTGAGGAGCGGGCGAGGCGTTCGGTGCCCCCTGACAACCCGCCTGTCCGGAGCCCGCGGCTGGGGGTCGGCGATGGTTTCAGCAGCCCCGGACCCAGAGTGCGCCGTTTCCCGGGGAAGGGGCAGCCCGCGGCGGCTCCCGGCCCGTGGCTGCCCCGCCGGGCTCGCTCCCCTCGCTCTGGGTCCCCTCGGCAGCTCCGCGGTGCTGCCTCAGCGCCCGGCGGCCTCGCACCCTCGGGACGCCCAGGGTCGGAGTTTGCTCCTTGTTGGACTCAGAAAAGTTACAGCTGCTGCCGGCCAGTGGTGCGGTGATGACGAGGGACGGATTTTACAGCTCTGCCGCGTTTCCTTGTTGTTGTCGCCTGCGTCGGACAGTTCGTGTTAGCAGCTAAACCGGGAAGTATGTTCGAGCCAGGAAAACGAAAGCCCTACATGATACTTCTAACAGTTGGACAAAGACGTCATCTTTTCAGAGACGTCATGTTTGGTACCTGTTGGATACAGGCTCTTCTAATTATCATTTGCAGCTGGTGTCATAGATGTGGTTTTATAGATTGAATAACGATGTTCTGAGATAGGTGATAATTGAGAGTGTGTTTGAATATTAATACATTTTCCCTAAGTACCTGTGATTTTTAACGATTAAATAGCTGTTGTGTCAGTGTAACTAAGATGCCCAGCTCAAGTGATTCCCAACCTGGATGTTTGGCATTTCCTTCTACTTTCAAAGAAGTTTTCAAAATTTAGCTCTTTGCTTATGATTTGTTGGGCTTCTCTGAAATGTCTAATGCTATATGTGTAGCACGGCAGCAGCAGTTTATGCTGCCTTTTCTGATGTTTTAGAAGCCTGAGCTGCTCATGCATCTCTAAACTTGTGGTGAAGAGATGTGTCAAGCTGAGGAGGCAGCAGTGTCTGCTCTAACCAGGGGAATGGTAGCAGGGGGTGCTACCCTTGATGACTTCTGAAAGAGGCAGTTAGAGCTCTTAAGATAAACAATAAACACGACTTAACCCTTTCAGATCACTTGAATATAGACTGACACATACTGGCACCTAGAGTAGATGTTAAGAGAAAATAAAAAACAAAAACAAACCAACAAATTAAAAGGCCTATCTATGTAAACCAGTATTATTGTTGTTAAATCATATTATAGCTGTGCTTCTTGAAGAAAGCATAGGACCTTTTATGTATGTTGCTTCCATATAAAAGCTTTGGTTTTTGTCTCTCTAGAATGCTGCCTGTGCACTGCCCTGCTCACTTACCTGAAAGCATTGAGAGCAGTTTGGTTACTGAGTTTAACTAAAGATCATGATGTGCAACAGAAGATTAGTTACAGCAGTTGAGTGGGGATCATTCCTGATCCTGCCTCTAATTTCTTTTCTTCACCACGTCCTCTTTCTAAAACAGTTACATTTCTTTTGCATCTGGAGGATAAATACAAGCCCAACAAGGTGCCTTTTTAAGATGTGTCAGTAGGAGTGCTGTAGAAAATTATAACAAGTTGGCAGTGCCTTTTTTTAGGTGTGATGATAGGTGGATTTTTGTGGACAGTCTTACTGGGGGATTAAGGAATAGATTTTTTTAATGCCATTTGCTCTTGAGGTGCATTGTGGTAGCACAGAGGTAGTACTGGCCCCTTTGTGTCATACATTTACTAGTATTTGTTCCCTGTATGCTGCTTGTTTACATTTGGGAAGGCTTTCTTTTTCCTTTAAAAGAAAGTGTGCCTGCTACAGTCTGTTACAGTACAGGCTGTTAGAAGAGCAGAGAACTAGAAGGAAAAAGAAACTCTGTTTGGAAAGTCTGTCTAAGAAATTGATGTTATTATTGTAAACTCTCTGCTTTGGGTGGTAATTGCCACGCTAGACTCAAAGGTGCTCACAAGGGTAGCTGAAGAGACAGCATGCAGTGGTTGCTGAACAGGGGGAGAACTCCAAAGCTTCTTAAACCAGCTTTGCTTGGAAATATTGTTGGAAACTGCACACTCAGTTTTGTAGGTTTTATTGTTTGTAGTGCAGTTATGAAAGGTAGAACCAGTTAAATGTGCAGGCTTATTAAAAAGAAAAAAAATATTCTTTAAAACAGTAGTTTTGGTTTGCGTTTTACAATGTAGAAGATAGATAGTCTGAGCATGGGGACAAAATTCCTGAGGTTCCAGAAACAGCCTAGATAAAGTAGGAATCAGCTGACTTGGCTCACTGAGAAAAACGATAGTGCAGTCCATCCCATACCCAGTCCCGATATTCTTACTGTGCCTGTTGGTGTGCAGGAGGTTCCACAGAGCTCATTTCCCACCTTAGCTCATTTCCAGAGTGCTCTCAGGTGTGCCTTGGGCAGTGGCTGCATTCACCAAGTGATACTAACTGTGATTTGTAGATTCCAGAATTTGACAACTTATACCTGGACATGAATGGCATTATACATCAGTGTTCACATCCAAATGATGATGATGTCCACTTCAGAATCTCAGAAGATAAGATTTTTGCCAACATTTTTCACTATTTGGAAGTACTGTTTCGCATTATTAAGCCAAGAAAGGTTTTCTTCATGGCAGTTGATGGAGTAGCTCCAAGAGCAAAAATGAATCAGCAGCGTGGGAGACGTTTTAGGTAAGAAGATCTGACTCTGAACCCTTAAAAGAACCCACTTGCTGAAATGTATGCCATGGAAAGTAAAAGAGATTGTGGTTGGTTGTGCTTTGACCGTAGTTTTAATTGAATGAGTGTAACTACCTGTAAAATGTTAAAATCAGGATCCCAAAAGGAAAGAGTGCTTGTTACGGAAATTTTTCTCTGTGTGTGTGGAACTTGGTGACAAGGGGAGCTTTTTCTTACGAAATTTTCTGTGAAACAACTCTGCAGTGGAGCTCTTGCAGATGTTTCCAAATGCTTCATAACCTGTGAGAGTCTTTGGTATTTGTGAATGCTAGTTCAAGGTATGCCTATTTGGTATCTGTAGTGGAAGCCATAGAAAAAATCAAGTTTCTAGTGAAACTTACTACCTATTGATACCAGTTACCAAGCTAGCTCAGATACAGAGCTACAAGTAGATTAAGAATTACAATAATGTTTTGTGAGATTTGGAAGTTTTTTTAAAATTGCTGTAGGGAAAAATAGCCAGTGTCTCTAGTCAGACAGTGCAGGGATGGTGAGTGAAATGCTGCATAAACAGCTGTAGGAAAGCAGCAAGAGAAAACATTTTCAAGCAACAGGAGGGTTTTTTGTAGTTTGGTTTCTGATGTATTTTTCTTTAAGGACTAAAGGAGGTTGAGAGGAAGCCGAGGTTAAGAGTTCTAAATAGCAGATTGTAGCAGAATTGAGAGCCAGGCAAAAACCTAAGGCTTTGGTGGTTTCTCTGTTTCTGGTTCAGAAGAGTTCAGGAAATTCTTGGCCAAGAAAGTCTGGCATGATGTTTGTTAGTTTGTCCATTCCTGGCCAGGGTAAATTGTTAGTTCACTCGTGACTCACCTGGAATTCCACACCTGCTGCTTTGTTTAACTGTGTTACAGTTATTGTTCTGGGGCAGCATTTTCAGATGTTTAGATAACAAGTGTTCCTGTTGTTTCAACATTAATAGCCATTCATTCTGATCAACCATTCTGTGTTCACCTTGATAATCAAAATCCTAACTGCATCTGAATAGAGACAGATTGTCACATTTCTATGAAAAAAGTGCTATTTTTAAGCCACCTTAGTTGTATCAGAAATAAGTTCAAACTCTATTCAGGAACTCAATTTCTCTCCTTTTTTATTTTTTAAGTGCTGTGAAAAATCAACTATTTATTTTGTCAAAAAGCTGTATTTAGGATGTTAACATTTGAATAAGGTGATTCGTTCTCTACTCTGTCTCCAATCCTGTTTTGTTTTAGATCAGCAAAAGAGGCAGAGGACAAAATAAAAAAGGCATTGGAAAAGGGAGAAACTCTCCCTACAGAAGCCAGGTTTGACTCCAACTGTATTACACCAGGTAAGATAATTTTTCAGTTATTTCAATTTAAGTGTTTATGGTTTGTCTGTATTTTGGTACTATTTTCCTGTCTTAAGGCATGTTTTTTTTTAAATAGAAGACAGACTTGATAAAGGCTTAAGTAAGTTTGTAACAAAAATTTTAGTAACATTCAGTAGGGTTGGAATACTGTCTTATTCTAAGAATGTTTTAGATTACTATGTAAAAAGTGAAAATGTCATAGGAAAGAAACCAGTCATCCCCTTCATCTCTGGCAGAAGTTTTATTTGTTGGCATTTTTTTAATACTTCTGATACGTAAATGCAAACTAGTGAAAAGCTTTAACTGAGGTTTCTCTTTTCAGGAACTGAATTCATGGCCAGATTGAATGAGCATCTTAAATATTTTGTAAATATGAAGATTTCCACAGACAAATCCTGGCAAGGAATAACAGTCTACTTATCAGGCCATGAGGTCATTATATTTTCTTACTATCCTATTTTAAATAGGCTGGTTTTTTACAGAATAATACTTATTTTACAGAATAATACTTACTGCTGATTTTTTTTTTGTGTGTGTCCAGACTCCAGGGGAAGGTGAGCATAAAATTATGGAGTTCATCAGATCAGAAAAAGCAAAGCCCCATCATGATCCAAACACAAGACACTGTCTCTATGGCTTAGATGCTGACCTGGTATGTGCAACTAAAATAATGCAAACCACAGGGATTTGTCCAGTGTGTACATTTTTGATATCTTCCTAAGCTCATAGGGTTCTAAAATGGTTTGAAATAAGCATCTGATTTTGTATTCCTGCAAACATCTGAATTTGTAATTAAACTGAGCATCACAATTTTTTTATACTGCTTGAAAGGTTAAAAAAAATTTTAAAAGGAAGATCTTTCTGCTATCTCTTTGTAATAGATAATGCTGGGATTAACAAGTCATGAGGCACACTTTGCGCTCTTAAGAGAAGAAGTCAGATTTGGTGGTAAAAAGGCTCAAAGGTGAATTGATTTAACTTTACTCTTGTCTTATTTATGATGAAATTAAATCCAAAACATACTGGGTGATTAAAACAGGTGTGTGTTTGGTGATTTGGGTTTTTTTTTAAATTGATTGCATAGTAATTTAATGAAGTCTTAGTTTATTCTTTGTGTTAGAAAAGTCATGAAATTAGAGAAATCAATGTGCTGAATGGTGCATTTGAATTGGTTTACATGAAAAAATGTATGCTGTAAAAACAGCTGATAAAAAAATCCTTAAAGCTTTGGTGTGTTTTACTTTTTTCTACATGTTATAATAAAGCAATCTGGGCTGTATTAACATTGTTTCCATAACTGTGTTATGCAGATACTAACTTTCTAAAATGTATATACATCTCTATTTCTTTATCTGAGGTTTTGTGCATATAAGTAAATTACTAGGATAATTACTAAAACAAACTCTCTCAAAATGGCTGCATAGATGCTCTTGTTCAGGGTTTGCCCAATTGAAAGAACCCATGGTCTGTAAACAGTCAGAAGATGTTCCAGAACTGTGCATGTACCTGGAGCTGTTCTGGAGTAATACAGGAATTAATTTAGAACTGTTACTGTGGCTGGGTTCCTTCTTTGAGGGACCTTAAGCATATGTTGGGTACATAAAGGGAGAACATGGGAGAGAGAGAAATAAACATTTCTGACACTGAAAGGATTTTGAATAACACAGGATAAGTGATAAATGTTTAGATAAATGTGTAATTTTTGCTAATAAAGGAATATTTTATTGCCAAGGACAATATGATGAACATCAGAAATAAGCTTTTTTTTCAGTCTTGGCAGGCAATGTTTCACTAATACTCATGGGTAGTGTTGGCATGCAGCGCTGCAATGTTTTTTAAAGACCTTGCATCTAATCAAAGTGAAACCTTGGCTTTACCTTTCTAAAAAAAAAATAATGCAAAATAAAAGTATGATTACTTTTTGAAAGATTAATTAGTGAAAGTATGAAATAAAAAGGCAAAGTATTATTTATTCCTCTCCCCCCCCCAGCACTGTTGCATATTTTAATTTCTGAATAATTTTGCTCATTACAAGAATTTACTTCTGTAAGTTACAGGAATTGCCTTCTGGCAATATTGTCACTTTTATGTCACTTACAGTTGGAAATTTGAAAATCCTAAAAATATATACAAATTAATATCTCTCTATGATTATTTATTGAGAGAAATTGCTTATTTTATCAGGATTTTCACGTCCAGTGCAATGAAGAGTAAGGGCAGAATGTCCCTAGAGTTTTACAGCATCAACCTGGTTGCCAAAGCTCTTTAATACCAATAGGAAAATTGCATTTAAAAAGTGACACAATTGGTTCTGAAACCCAGTGTAGGGGTTTGTCTTACATGAGTTCATCTGAAGGCTGCTATCACGCACATCTTCCTTATAGGATTATTTCTAAAATTTCCCATTCATATGTGAAGACACAAGTATTTATGCTGATTTATCATTGGAGGTGGTATCAGCTAGTTATAGGATCTACAAGGTGAAATAGTCCTTTATGAATTTAAAATACATCATTTAGCTCATTAACCTTTTGGTGTAGGCATTAACTGATTTCAGGCTAATGTTGGCTTAGGGTTTTTATGAGTAGTTTTAGTGAAAAGAAAAAAGGAAGGCAGAATATGTCTTGGCTATGCCATAAACAAACAGTAGGTTTGTTATTCTTTTAGTGCTGCATTGAAGCCACAAAATAACACATACAGAGTATATTTTCAGGTTGAACATATTCATCTCTTACAAGAAGCATTTCAAATGACTACAAATGTAACCTAGCTGGTTTACATGTGAATCCGAGTACTCTGTTCTCTCTTCTGAAGCTGATTTATTCAGACTAGTTAGAAAATACTTTAAAATGGTGAGGCTTGGTGCCAAGTTAGGCTAATTTGTCTCTTTTTTGAGCAGTGGGATAAGGATTTAGGAAATAGTTACTGGAACTCCACAAAACTCGTCTCTAAATTAGTTCTTCTCCATACAATCACATCTGTGATGTGTTTGTGTTTAGAAGATTCTACTGCAAAATTTATAGACCAAACCAGATTAATCCTAAATAGATTCAAGGAAATGTTTATACATTATTTCTTCTGCAAAGATATATCCTAGTAAAACTTAGTGGGTTTAGGTAAACTTGGACTTACTAATATTAATCTTGAAAGTGTGTTTATAAATAATTAACTTGACGGTTTGAATAATTTACAGAGTCTGTGCACCAGAGGAAACCACATTTCATTTACTGCACTTATCACTGATGAGAGAATATATTGATTATGAATTTTCCCCCGTAAAAGTAAGTTCTAATGGAGCTGAGATGGAAGAAAATGTGTGAATGTGTCAAGTCTTTATGCAAAAATGATAACAAAAATTATACTGTGTGTTTTTCCTTTTTCCTCCAGGACAAGATTTCTTTTGAATATGATATTGAAAGGATAATAGATGATTGGATCTTAATGGGTTTCCTTGTAGGAAATGATTTTATTCCTCATCTACCTCATTTACACATTAATCATGATGCACTGCCGCTACTTTATAGAACATACATGGCTGTCTTGCCAGAACTGGGAGGTGAGAAAACTAAGCTCAGTTGTGGAAATTAGAAGCATTAACATTGGTGTGTTTATATTTATTACCTGTTTTTGCTACATTAGAATGTTTAGCATTTACTACAGTTTCCATAGAGAGCCAGCAAGATTGCATTTTGTTATCTTTGCAGCATTTAAATGCAAATTTTAAGGTGGTTGAATTGTTAGTTCAAAGGCATACTTAATTTTCTCAACAGGTTACATCAATGAGAGTGGACATCTGAACTTAGAACGTTTTGAGAAATATCTCACAAGATTGTCAGATGTAAGTAACTTTGAAATTTAGAGAGTGTTGAATTTAAACTCAATACTGTACCCTAAAATACACCATACTGTAGTTTTAGTGAACTGTTAAATGGCTGTGTTTTACAGGTGGTTTAATCAGCTGTTTTAAATTGAACAGATGGAATCCAATCAGTTGTTGTCTGACAATAAGTTGTTGTCTTATGCTCTTACAGCATAAGAGGAAAAAGATTGAATCATTTGATCTGTGCTTTAGCCAGCACAGTGCTTTAATACTGCAAGTCAAATGAGGATTCACCAGTAGAATCATGGTGAATCCTCACTTCCATCGAAGCGTGTGGCAGTATCAGGCAAAGCTGGTTAGAACAGCTCCAGTACTGCCAGGGCTGTGGGTTCAGTCCCTCTAGGGCCATTCACATGTCAGTTGGACTCAGGGATCCTTGTGAGTGTCCTCCAGCTCAGGATTGCCTGTGATTTCTGGGTATTAAAGCTTGCTGCAGGCAGTGATGTTCTTTTCTGGTAGTTTCCTGTGGGGTAAGCTGTGTCTGAAGGTCTTGGAGGGGAGAATTGTTTGCAAGTTTTTTAGGAAGATCCCTAGTAAAGATCAAGGAGCATCTGAGAGGTAGGCATGAGTGTTGTTCATGAGCTGGTGTACAGGAGGTAATCCTGTTAAGGGCTGGTGTGGTAATCCATCCTAGAGATGAGGTAAGGTATAGGCCATATAGAAATGGAAAGGATTAAACCTTCGGCTGAACTTGAAAAGAGGGAGATCATCTGTTGTCCCTGCTTCAGCCTTGCTTTCTGGTTCTTGGATAGAGCTGTGAAGTGTTAGATCTGTGGCAGGCTGTGTTAACCAGACCCTATATGTGTACTGCTTCTAGAGTTCATAGTGAAATGTAGAAGTTATTTAATTCTTTTTTGTTGCATCTTGCTGCCTTACTTAAAGAAAACAAAATATGGCTTGGATATATGTTACATATTGCTAAGAAACAGGATTTTTAGTATTAGTCTTATTTAGTTGTATCTCTAGGAAAAAATATATATGTACAGATGACTCTAGATGTAATCTAATGCACAAGCTAAAAGGACATTGTTAATCTGGCATTCTAAATTTGGCATCCCTCAAATATTTGCAAACTTACTTTAATCTTACAGTTTGATCGTGAACACTTCAGTGAAGTCTTTGTTGACCTAAAATGGTTTGAAAGTAAAGTGGGCAATAAATACCTCAATGAGGCAGCTGGGATTGCAGCAGAGGAAGCCAGAAAAAATAAACAAAAGAAACAAAAGGTCAGTGTTACATATGCACAATTACAGAAATAAGAATGATACTTTCGCAAATCAGTAATTTCATCTTAGACAAATTGACATAAACATCTGTTTTGAGATTTTTTTTTCAAACCAGAAAAGGTGGTTAATTGTAACTATTTGCATTCTGCCTGTATGCATTGCTGTTGGTGAGTGATGAAATGGTTCAGTCAAATGGGGCAAGTGCTCATGATTTTTAAAGTCTCGTAAACGTGTACTTAATGCTTTGCTGTTCTTCAAAAGTAGCAGTATTTAACATTTGTGTGAGTTATGCTCAAACCTGCTCTGCTTCATAATCTTAATTTTTAATGCATAGTCTGCTGAAGTTCCATGTTTCAGATACACTGATAGAGCATTCATGTATGTTGTGGTACTGACTAATTGCTACTAACTAACAAATAGGGAAAGAGCAATTTCATTGGTGAGCTGTCTCAGATTAGTATTAAACTTACAGTTCTAGGTAAAACCAATTAATGAGGAACAGCCCCTTGTATATATGTGTGTACTGCTACATAAGAGTATCTTGTCTCTGCCCCAGTGTCAAGTTCCCCACCACCATTTCCGTTGGCTGCCCTTCACTATATGCTTCAGCAAGGTGTAGAGTAGCAGGAGAAAATTCCATTGCATTAATCTGTCTTTGTATATTGTTATCCTATTCTTTGTGTACAGAGCAGTTTTGGAAAGAGTAGCATTTTGGAACACAAATATTCAGGTATTTTTTTAGAAGTAGTTAACATTTTGAGACTGCTGCTTTTGTCCGATCTGTCCTTTTTGCCTGCTTAAATAATTTTCTTGAAGCAATTGTAAGAGAAGGAAATGGGGTTTATAATAAATAATATTTATACATTTTGATTGAAGCATTTTGAGTTGCAAGTTTTGAATGGGGTTCATGCATATTAACCTGTATTTTTACATTATCTCAAATCTTAATAGGCTCAGGAAAATTCTATATCTTTGGCAGCTTTAGAAAAAAATGAAGGTGAAGTGACCCCTAAAAGTAAGTGCACAGAATTTTTCCATACACATATAACAAAAAAGGTGTGTATAGATTTCACAGAGCTGTAAGAATTGCGTGTCAGAGATGAGCTTAATCTGAATGCCAGACCTATGTAGTCACCTGTTGGGAAGTGGAACTGCTCTGGTGGGAGAGAGTGGGGCTAAAGCTCTAGAGATGCTTTTTCCCTGCCCTGTATTTCCATGATGAGTTAAGGGAATTAATGAACAAACCTTCAACAATATTATGTTTTTGATAATTGTATGCATTGGTATTTTCTTAAATTGGGGGGAAGAGGGGAACAGATTTTTGTGTGGCTTTAGGATTTTTGGTTATGGTGGTTTTTAAACTCACTCTACTTGTAGGAAATGTTTTTTGCTCTTGTTTTGAAATTAATTGTCAAAAATGTATGAATATTACTACATGTTAGATAATGTTGCTGAACATAATTAAATTTTAAAATTCATTTTTGATGTTTTCTCAGTTTATATTCTGATGGCATATATAATTTTCTCTGATCTTGTAATTGGGCTAAAAAATGAGTTGCCTGCCTTAAAAATTCCAGAATTTCTCTGGGTAAAGATTTTGTTTGATTGTTTCATGTTACTTTCAGTGCAGGGAAGGTGTGAGCACCTATAGCTTTGAATTGAGGAATAAAGTTAAGGCATTATGTCAGAAGTGAATGTTTTCAAACCTTATTTTGGTAGAGAAGTGAATGCCAATCCTTTTTTTTTCGTGACTGGTTTTCCAGCCACATTGGAAGATGAACCAGAAGATGATGATCTGTTTGAAACTGAGTTTAGGCAATACAAAAGAACTTACTACATGACTAAAATGGGAGTAGAAGTAGTGTCTGAGTAAGTATATACTTCCTTTTTTTATTCCTAAATGCTGAAGACAAGTCTTTGTAGATGTTTATTAGAGACATACCTTTGTAAATATGTATTAGAGACTATTTTCAAGAGTTTGTAGTGACAGGACAAGGCATAATGGATTCAAACTGAAAGGGAATAGGTTTAAATTAAATAATAAGGAAGAAATTTTTTACTGTGAGGGTGGTGAGGCACTGGAGCAGGTTGCCTAGAGGAGTTGTGGATGTCCCATCCCTGAAAGTGTTCAAGGCCAGGCTGGATGGGGCTTTGAGCAGACTGGTCTATGGAAAGTGTCCTTGCCCATGGCAGGGGGTTGGAACAAGATGATCTGTAAGTCCCTTCCAACCCCAGCATTTTGTGATTCTGATAAAAGGCAGAACAAGCAGAGAACACATGGCAGAGTACTGCAGTGGTGCATTTTGCCTAATGCAACAAGAGCTGCAAATCAAGTTTTCTGTAATAAGTATTTGAGGAGAGAGGAAATGAATCTAGAAAATCATGGTATTAGATTCCCAAAATTTGCCATCTTCATCCTTATGTACAAGGTGCTAAGTACTTTTTATATACCAGTGAAAATGTGAAAACTAGTATCTTTCCTTTTTCTTTTAAGTGCATTCTTGGCTGATCAAGCTGAATGTTATGTCCAGGCAATACAATGGATTTTGCATTACTATTACCATGGAGTTCAGTCATGGAGCTGGTAAGAAAAAACATCAAATGAGAAACTGCTGAAAGAGTGATATTTCACTTTGTATGCTGGGAACATTTAATGTATTTTGGTTTGTTTCTGATCTGTCCTCTAATTAAGTAACTTAGGGGTTTTTTAACCTGCAGGTATTACCCTTATCATTATGCACCTTACCTGTCAGATATTCACAACATCAGTGAACTCAAAATCAAATTTGAACTTGGAAAACCTTTTATGCCATTTGAACAGCTTCTTGCTGTACTTCCAGCAGCTAGCAAAGATCTGCTACCTAAATGTTACCAGGTAAGGTATAGAATTAAATTGTATTATCTATCTACTGCTTACTCGTTGTCTGCTTTATTTTATTTTACTCTATCCTTTGTGGTTTTGCATGTCTTGTTAATTATATTCTATTTCCACATTTTAGGTCTTTGGTTAAATATTCTACTTGTTGTATATGTAGTGCATTGTAAAATTAGTAATAAATACAAAATTTTACATTTGTTAAGCAATTTCCAGCTAGGACAGTTAAGTGTTTCATTCCTGTACAGCATTGAATTGATTTTAATAGCAGCCTTGCTTTGTGTCTTCTTACAATTAGTGCTAAACTGCCTTTGAGATCATCTCTATTGTATTTTCCTAGCATTTGATGACTAGTCAAGACTCTCCTATTATAGAATATTATCCACCTGATTTTAAAACTGACCTAAATGGTAAACAGCAGGAATGGGAAGCTGTAGTATTAATCCCGTTTATTGATGAGGTAAGTTCTTTCAGCATCTGCTGTCCATAAAAGCTGCATAATAAGACTGCTAAATTTCTTAATTAATCAACAGTTAGACATGCAATTAAGTGGAAGTTTAAATTAATACTTGATAAGACCACAGAAAAATATAAATGTTTGCTGCTTGGGGAGTAAGTCTAGATTAAGTTATCACAAGTTAGTTTCAGGTGGCAGAAGTCCTAAGTAAGGGCTGTGGACTTGGTGTTGTTAATGTTAATCAGCTATTCAAATATTTTGGTTCAATTTCTTGGAGAAAAATATTCTGTTCCTGTGTACATATAAAATACAGAACATCGGTAGGTAAAATAAAATAAACACTTGAAAAAAAAGAAAGTATTTTTACAGGAGGTCTCTTCACATGAACACTAGTAATAGGGAAGCATTAATGAAGAGTAATAACATAGTACTTTCGTTTTGCATATAGGATAACAGTGTTAGACAAGGCTACCCTTTGGAAACAGGCTTGCAGAAAGGTGATTGTTCTCCAAAGCCATTCCATGGTAATGGTTCAGAGAACATTTTTGTCAGGGACATGACAAAGGGTGAGGCTGCAACTGGACAATGAGCACATTGGGTATCTGGATTTCTCAGGCTACTTTCCCACTGTAGTCTTTTCCGTGCTAATTTTTATTGCCAGTTTCACATGTGCTAATCCCTCTAAAATACAGAAACGACTGCTGCAGGCCATGGAATCCTGTAATAGAGGCCTAAAAGAAGAGGAGAAACGAAGAAACACTCACAGTGCTTGCTTAATGTACTGGTATGACAAAGATGCTGAGTTCCAGTACCTGTCACCATGGCCAGAGAAATTCCCTGCAATAGAACGATGTCACACAAGGTAATGCTGGCGTAACTATTTTAGGGCAGACTAAAAAGCAGTGGGAGGACTTTTCCTACCATTTTAACCAAACCTTGCATATGCCACTATGTAAACTGAGAAATGAAAAATACTGAATTAGATGTTGCCTGCTTTGGATGGCACAGTAAAACTATTTGTCCATTCAGATGTTGCTTTGCAAAACAGGTGAACCGATGGTAAGTCAGCAAGAACAATATAAAGAATTACTAAACTTTGTATGACAAAGAATGAAAGACTGGTACAAATATCTGATAAACACTGATCATTTACTGGCATGCTAATTCCAGAGTGTTTTTTAAAAAATGTAAGCATTTGGATCCAATGCAGAGAATTAAACACAAATTTGTTTTTCACCTTCTTCTCACTGAAAGTAGCCAGCTTTATTTAACACAGACTGAAGATGAAATGGAAACATAAGCCTAAGAGTAGTCAAACTTGGAGTAGAGGAGGAATGCCTGTTGCTGGATTGCAATTGGTAAAGAATGGAGTGTTGTGAAGATGAATGATACCATATGGAACCATTACTAGTTAGAATTTGTTAATTACAATTATTTAAAATAGTAAGTTTGGCATGTATCCTAAAGTTTTGTCTTTTTCCTAATGAATAGTCTCTTTGCAGCAATAGCATGGGGTTTTTTATAGTCCTTTCTGTATATTCCATGTGACATAAAATAGTTGCTGGAAAGCAAACAGTTTGTCAATTAATGAGTGAATGAGTAATAAAGTTTTCTAGAGCTGAAGATCAATCTGCATGAGCAAATTTTGTGCAACTTTTTTAGGTATAAAACAATACCTTTGGATGCTTGGCACGTCGAAATAACCCACAATAAGATAACTAAAATCAACAAGAGTGCATTGTATTTTTGTGGATTTCCTACTTTAAAACACATTAAACATAAGGTAATAGATTTTTCTCTTCCAACATTTCAATTGTATTTAATAGATAACTATGTAGGAGTTCAAGCTTTATGTGCTGTTTTGTTTTTACCCAGTTCTATCTTAAAAAAAGTGGTGTACAAGTGTTTCAGCAAAGCAGCCATGGAGAGAACATGATGTTAGAAATCACAGTGGATGAGAACTCAAAAGACCAGGTAAGCATTCAGCTCCTAACAAAAGACCAAAACCTAACAAAAAACTGCACAGCTGGACAAAAGACTTGTTAAGAAGTCTGAATTTCTTAAATAGTCAGATTTGAGGTGTTAAAATGCTACATTTGTGTGGGAAGCAGTCTAGACTTTAGGGTATCTGCTAAGAGGTTTAATTTTTTTCCAGACTTGATGTTATGAAATATCAGTCACCTTAGTTGAGTTTCTGGCCTTTCTCTGTGGTAGCATTTAGATGTTCTTGGGTAAGGAGCTGGTGGCTAATGAATGGTATAAATGCAAGGGAACAGTCTCCAGACCAGTGTTGTTTGTCTTTTGTGTGACTGAAGAGATGAACACGTAAAAAGAAAAAGTGTTCCCTTTTAATCAACAAAGCAGACTTAACACCCTCCACTCTAATGAGGCTGTTTGATAGATGAATTAGGGGAAGAGTCAAAGTACCAAATGACAGGTACAGAAAAGAGAAGCATTCAGAAATAAATAAGGGAGAGAGGAGGAGAACAATCTAATACAATATGATTTTACAGTAGAGATAGGGAAAGTGCATATTGAAGATACATGGCAAGAAAAATCAAATAAGTCCAATTAATATATTAAAAAATAGCAGAGACTTGTTAGAAAAAAACAATGTGAGACTGAATTTACAGATGCTAGCAAGTTGTGGATATAAATGTTGTTCCTTTTTTCAGTGGGTTAAGTAAAATATACAAAATACTTTGGTAATCTCCAATTGTCATTTTGTTTATTGTGTCCCAGAGACATAAATAGTTCTAAGTGATTTAACAAAAGAAGTACTGAGCAAACCTATATGAGACACACAAATTACCCCAGGTCTTCCAGGTAACACGTGCCACATTTTAAGAGCCACATTTTTAATGAGGGATTATGTAACCTGTATCAAATATATTTTAGTAAGATAAAATGAGTTTTTTACTCTGCAAGAAAATCTGTTATTTAACTCCTGTAGTTTCTATTGGAAAAACAGCAAGAAAATACTGTAACAAAAATATTTTAATATGTTAAACAACTAGTAATAGAATTTCTGGGTTTTTTTCAGATGGTAGAAAATGTTGCCAGTTCGATACTTGGAAAGCGAGTTTTTGTTAACTGGCCCCATCTTGAAGAAGCCAGAGTTGTGGCAGTGTCAGATGGAGAAACTAAGTAAGAGTTACCTGATATATTGTTCTTTTTTGTCTTACTGTTTTTTTTCAAATTAAGTTCCTTGGGCTGCACAAAAATTTTGATTTTATTGTAAAACAAACGACAAATTAGTCCAGATGTAACAGACTGCTTGGTCAGGCATGTGTAACATTATTCTGAGGTTTGATTGCCCCTGCAGCAAGTCTAGTCTTTCACTGTCTTCTTATAGGTATAGAAGCTTGGGAGAGCCCCTTCTTAGTTTTGAGGGGAAAATGCTTGCACAGAAATCCACATGGTGAACATTTCTATGTAATCCTCCTTTATAAATAGCACACGTACTGGTATTTTTTATTAAAAACATTTCTAACTATTTCGAGTTTTCTTCACAATTGTTTATGTCTGTTAATCTTATTTGCTTAAATTTCCTACCTATCATAATATTCTCAAGGTTTTATTTGGAAGAACCACATGGCACACAGAAGCTTTACATGGGAAATGCAGTGCCCCCAACTAAAGTGGCTTATGTTGGAGACAAGGAACAAAGCATGTGGGTAAAAGAAGTTCAAGGCATTTCAGAGCAGTAAGTAACTTCAAAAATTAAAGTGTAGCTTTGCATTTTATGTCTTGGCTATGTTTTGTTCCTGTATTACAGACCTAAGTAGCACAGAAGAGCTGCTGCATACTTGATGATAAAGGTTAATCAAGTCTGCTTAAATTTAAAACAACAACATAAAAGAGCTTATATTGAAATTTCAGAATATATGGAGTCAGTTCTGAGGTAACTAAAGTTAGATACTGTTACAAAAGAACTCTGAAATGAATGAGTTTCAGTATTTATTCTCTCAATTTTCTGTTGTGGTGTTGGCAATCTTCAGTTGTAGAAAGTATGTAGAATGAAGTAATACAGAATCAACTTGCAACTCAAACAGCTTAGCTTTGTTAAATTTGAATACAGCTCTTGCCCTTCTAGAGTGTGGGTGCTCAGTAGACTGTAAATGAGTTACAGTGGTTTTGATGCCTTTTTGCTGGTCCTGAAGTCACGAGCCAGACACAGTTATGTGATCAAAAGTGGTTGCCTTTCTAAGGATCCTTAGGTGCACAGCTAGATGGAAAGCACCTGAAGATGCCCCCATAACATAAAGCACATCCAATTTTTGTGTGTTCAGCCAACTAGCAATAATTGATAAGAATCCCCAGTTAAAGACATAAGTGATGAGGTAATTCCCCTGTAGTTCAACCCTTTCTGAATTCCTCCCCAGCCCCCTGAGACAGGAACTAAACATTGTTTATGAAAACGTCTTGGAGAGCTGATTTCAGCCTTGGTTTCCCAGAGAATCTAACCTTGGATCTCTAGCTTGGAGCTGCTGGGGAATTTATTTTGTCTGTCTAACAGAGTAGGTAAAATGCTAGCTACAAGTACTGTGATAGGCTACAGAGCTACAAATGTGTCTGTAAAGAATATAGACAATATATAAAAGCAAAAAGGCAAAAATGAGTTTGGCACCAGTTGGGCATTTCATTATCTGTCATTTCAGTTAACTGATTTAATTACCCCTAACCCTTCCACTGTAAAGATTAAATGTGCTTAAATTAATACTCTGAGCTCTGTAGTGATGGCTGTGCAACAGTGGGGAAGTAGTTGGTTAAGCCATTTATTCTGGGTATTTTTTGTAAAATAAGAAGAAAACTATTAGAATCGTTTTTTAAAGAGGGTTTTTTATTTAATTTAATTTTACTTCAATAAATTAGTTCTAATCTCATGGTTCAGTTCTCTTTATTGTAATCAAGCTAAATGTTCTGCTTTGTGTTTAGGTACCAGAGAAGGAAAGGAATAATTATCCATGAAACGTCAGTAGTTGTATATGCACAGTTACTCACTGGTAACAGATATCAACTGAAACAAAATGGAGAAGTTTATTTGGAGAAACAGTGGTCTAAACAAGTTCTTCCTTTTGTTTACCAAACAGTTGTCAAGGTAAATATACAGGTTCAGTATAATTTCCAAGTCAGACTATGTTTAAACTAGGTGTCTATTTGTATAAACTTTTTAATTATTCTACTGGAACTGAATGATATTTGAGATTATCACTGTTGTCTTTTTCATGTAGGATATCAAAGCCTTTGACTCTCGTTTTTCAAATATCAAAACTTTGGATGATTTGTTTCCTCCTGGAAGTACAGCCTTCATGCTGGGATCTCCTTACTACGGCTGCATGGGAGAAGTTAGTTCCAATAATCTCATCATTTTTCACTGTAGATTTTTTCTTTTTGAAAACCTAAAATAATCTAAGATGTTGTGTGACATTAGTGGCCATTTGCTAGATAAAATTTTTAATCTAGGATTCCCTGGTGGTTTGGTCTGAGAAAGAGAGGGATCTTCTGTTTCCCTGTCCTTGTTGCTTGTGTAAGAGGAAAAAGCAGAACTTGAATGCAGGATTATTTGTATTAGTTCTTCGGGATAATACATAAAGTTCCCATTTGTGTTACTTTCAGTCATGAATTTCTCTGATTTAATGCTGATTCACTCTATGAGGAAACAAGGTACAGGTCAAGGCAAGGTGATGAATCCCAAAGCATCTCCATGCCTATTGCAGCAAAATTGTTGATAAAGTAGAACATGAGGTCTGTGATCCAAAGACTGCTGTTTATAAGTATCACTTTTAATATTTTTAACCTATTGTGTTTCCCTCCAAGGTTCACGATTCACATGATGTGATCCCAGAAGGTAGAATCCGGGTAGTTTTTAATATTCCATGTGAACCCCAGCTTGAAACTTTAATACAGAACCAGCATGTGAGTGCTTCTGCTTTTCTAGTAAAAGCTTTAACAATGTATCAAATAGATTTTGCTATGGTAAATATCTTTTAAGGGATGTTTCCATATCATTCATTTGCCCTTTGTATAAAAACCTTTATTCTTTGGGCATTGCCAATATGTTTTGTTTGTTTGTTTTAAAGAAATATTCTGTGAAATACAATCCTGCATATATTTTGGCCAGCCGTCTTGGAGTAAGTGGATATCTTGTCTCCAGATTTACAGGGAGTATCTTTATTGGAAGAGGATCAAAGAAGAAGTAAGTTCTCTTTGTGAATTTTGACTGTAGAGAGGCTTCTAAATTCTAAATTCTCCTATACCTGTACAGAATTTTTGCTGTGTTTAAGTGCTGTTTTTAATCAAGTGTACACTCTTTTGTGATTTGAAGCTTTCTTTGAAGTATATTTGCTGTAAATTAAATTGTTGTGTAGTACTTTTTTCTATCAGAAGCATGTTTTAAATTTTTGTTTACTGGATGGTTCTGTTTGCTTTCATATTATAGACAGATATAAAACTGACTTTCCTGGTTAGCTATTTGCAAAATTGAATTAGGAGTTTGAACTGACTTTGCCATACTGAGAATAAAAAAGTGAAATCAGGATCTAATTTCACTGTGCTTATTACTACTACTATAAAGGGAGATTAATTGTACCTGTAGCTTCTTTTCAGAACTAGTTTAGACTGCTTAAAACACATAAGGAAGGCAATCCATATAGTCCTGTGAATGTCAAAATTGTAGTTCTTCTCTAAAGATATGGTTGATGCCTAAGCATCTTCTTGTGATCTAATGTGTACATTTCTTCCATGTGTACATGGATTGTTCAAGGACATCCTTCTGCACCTTGCTAAATGCCAGGTTGATTGTGGTTGATTAGATCTCAGTTAAGGAAGAAGTGCAAAATATTTCCTGCCCTCTTTTGCAATGAAGTAAAGGCACACAGGTAGCACACCATAGCACAGCTTTTGGCCTGTGACATTTACAACTGACACAATGTTAACAAGTAAACAATACAGTGAATTTAATTTTTCTGTGGTTTAAGCCAAGAATATATGTTTATGAGGGTTTTTTAGTGTATGTAAACTCACACACGTTATTGCAAGCTAATGAACTTTTTCTTATTTCCAGTCCTCATGGTGACCACAAAGCAAATGTGGGGCTGAACCTGAAGTTCAATAAGAAAAATGAAGAAGTTCCTGGCTATACTAAGAAAGTTGGAAACGAATGGATGTATTCTTCTGCAGTAGAGCAACTACTTGCTGAGTATTTAGAAAGGTAAGTTATTGGATATGAGCTTCATCCAAATTACCCACATTTGTATCATTCGTTGGAATTTGTCCTCTAGTCACAGATCTTCTAAGAACAATGAGTTTGTTTCTTTTATTCCAGTGTTCTATTTTGGGAGAGAGTAATTTTTTTAGCAGCTTGTCTTTGAAAAATTAGCAGTATGGTACTAAATTAAATAAAAAAATAACCCATCTGGGCTTTACAACTTTTGAAGCCCACCAGACTTGCTTTTGATGGGGCTTTTTTTTGGTCTATGCTGATGTGAAACTAAAGTTATCTTCCATATATTTGGGGGTTTTTAGGGTGCCCGAACTATTTAATTATGTAGCCAAGAACAGCCAGGAAGATATCTGCTATGAAGATGACATTTGGCCTGGAGAGGATGAGAATGGGTAAGTCATGGTCCTTATCTCTTTTCTACAATAAGGAAAGCAAAGACTGACAATTGTGAAATTGATAATGATGGTACAGTGGCTGCTGTGTAACTGAAACCTTGCTGCTCCTCCAGCAGCCTGGTTGTTCAGTAATGGCTGAAACATTATTTGAATGCTGTACTTTTCAGTCGTGGAGTCCAAGTTTCTGCCAGACTTCAACCTCAAGTCCAGTAAATGAGAAATACCAGTTTCAGTGGCTATTTCATAATTCTTGCTTTTAAAATAACTTTCAGTAAGCATAGCTATGACTAGTTACAAATAAATTTTTTTAAAAAAATAACCAATAATTGTGGTAATTGTCTAGAATCACTTGGAATTTGAAAAGAAAGTCCTGCAGATTTGGAAGTATTTTGCACATTTTTAGTATACGTTTACATGGGAGAAAAATAGCAATCTTGGTTCCAGACACAGTATGGTAACTTGAAACAGCTTCAGTTATCAGACAATAAACCCAATCCATGGACTTCAGTCAGTAAATCTGCAGGACTCTTCCCTGGTGATACACCAGTGTAGGACTCTTCTTGTAGAAGAATCTCAGGGTTTTTTTCTCCATTTTACCAGAGAGGCTTCCCCTGTGAAGTTCTTTCTTCCTGTGTTGTGAGAAACAGCTGGTCACAGAACCAGTAATCACATCTGGATACAGTTTATTAGTTGGATGCAAACTTAATTTGCTGAATACGTCTAATTAATTTAATTTTTTTTTCCTGAAACAAAATTTTAGGTTATGGTTTTGAAACAGTACTGTATAATTCTGACTTTCCTTAAGTCATACAGAACCTTTAGATTCCATTACTTTATGAATATATACAATCAGTGTGCCTGTATGATAATACTTGACTGATTAAAATAGGGAACATGGTAAAATGACTGGTTTATGCAGCTAAAAGCTTTCATTCATGCCATTTTTTATTCAGAGCTGAGAAAGTGCAAGAAATTGTTGCCTGGTTAAAATCACATCCTGTGTCGGCTTTGTCTCGCTCATCTTGTGACTTGCAAATTTTGGATGCAGCCATTGTTGAGAAGATTGAAGAAGAAATAGAGAAATGCAAGGTATGCAGCTTGGTGTCACTGTGAACCAAAGGGGTGAACCAAAAAGCAGTGCTCATTGTCTTTGAAGTTCTTGAATTTAAATAAGACAATTGAAGGTTACTTTCTTTCAAAGAAGGAAAAGCCATTCCAAAGAAAAAGGACACAGAATATAATGTAAAATCTGGATTTGTAATATGAATTACCCCAGAAATTCAGATGAGTTCATTATTAATCTTTGTAAGAGATTCACTCTTTTAGGGGTGATTTATCAGCAATGGGACATACTCTGAGCTGTGCCTTTTGGTGGTTTTGTAAAGGAACAGGTGTCAGTATATATTAAAAAACACTAATGTGCTCTTTTTCCATGCAATGCCAACTGTTCTTCCCTTGCAGTTTCTCTTTGGTCTGCAGAAAATTAGAAAGTTATTTTCTGAAGGTCACAGCTGAAAAAAGTGGCCAAGGAGATTACTAAAGTAAAAGCTAAGGACAAAGCAAAATGAAATAATGGGCTGATTTATTTGAAATAACTTGCAAGGACATTGTAGAAAATTGGTGTGAAATCTGGAATTAGACAACTAATGGTTTGGTATGAAATCCAACAGGATTAAAAACTAGAGTTACTCTAAAGATTTCATTAAAGCTCTATACCATTATCTAAAAGAAACTAAAGAATCCTACATGATCTTTTCAGGAGTTTTGTTTTACCTGTTCCAGTGCTTGTTCCTACACTGGTTTGTAAAGACCTTCTGTTCCTTTTCTTTAGCAGAGGAAGAGCAACAAGAAGGTGCGAGTAACAGTGAAACCCCATTTGCTGTACAGAGTAAGTGACATGAACGGGTCGGGGGGTTAACTTTCCAGATCATATTTCTTTTACCTAAGCTTACCAACTTTAGGAGGATGGAATTTTATGACAGTACTGATGAAAGGAAAGATTTTATTATGCCTTCTAGAAAATAATTTTGAAAACAGTAATCTGTCTCTACAAGGAGAGGGAATTTCTTCTAACTACAAACTCTTATGTCAGGCGCTGACTTTCATGTTTTTTCCTACCTTCTGTCCTTTATGCTTCTACAGTTCTTACTGGCTCTATAATGAAGGCAAAATAAAATGTACTTTCTGCTGTCTCTTTTCCCATGTCTCACTTTTTATTCAGTTCTTCACATAGGACCAACTGCTCATCTTGTCCATTTTACTGCTATAGGCAGGTGACACATGATGTTTTGGTTCTGTCTGAATTGATTCTCTTGATCAACTAGTGTACAACACATTTTCAGGCCAAAGCACTGAGTGAGAATTGCAAGGGGAAAAAAAGAAAGTTTGCTTTGAATCTGGACAGAGAAAGTTTTCTTTTTGGGGGCGGCTTTATATGTTTTTTTCCCCCATAAAATTTACTTTATATTGTGTCTCAGATACAGTTATAAACTCATTTTTTGTGTAATCCTTACTGTTTTGCATACATTAACACAGTCTTTTGGTTATTGTCAGCCATTAGAACAGCAGAAGGGGGCTGTTCCAGATCGAGATGCTGAGTACAGGCTGTTTGACCGTGTTGTCAATGTCAGAGAGAACTTTTCTGTTCCTGTTGGTCTACGAGGAACCATTATTGGAATTAAAGGAGGTAATGCTTTCTTCATGATTATAGCTATATAACAGCTCAGCTAGTAATGTGAAAGCAGGATTCAGGATAGTGTTTTGTGTAATGGTTGTGAATGCACATATTTCTCACTATGAAGCGTATGCAACTTGAAGCTGTTAATGACATTTACTGTTTTGAATCAAACCTACAAGTCTTCTATTTCAATTTCATGTGTTACACAGCTGTTATTTGAATAAGAAATTACTTACCCTATGTTCCTTCCTATATGAATTAGAAATTACTCTTAGTTTCTTCTTAATATGAAGAAGGCAGATCAGAAAAGGAACAAAATGAAGTTATGGGAAAATATGGGCAAAGATAAGTGAAGTAGTCATAAAACCCTAAATACTTACATTGAACATAAAGCTTTATCAAGTATGATTTGTCTTAAATAGTTTTACTTTGAATTTGTATTTTTATTCTGTGATATTCCATTTCCATTAATTTGCATGGATTTATACCTTATTTGACAAGATTAACCATAAATCTATATCAAGAAGGATTTATTGAGCCCCACAGAGCGTAGCAGTTTGAGATCAAGTATTACAAATGGTTTTCTTACCTGCCATTTCAGTAGTTGCTTTCTCATTCAGTTTGCATCTAACAGAATTTCAAATGGACTGGACTTGGGTGCAGTTTTTTAAAAAAATACTCTTTTCTCCATAATTCTTAGATACTAATATAATTTTAAAGCTGTATTAGTCTGTCATTATGTAAGTAGCTAAGTAGCTGTTGGTTTCTGACTGCCTGAATGTAGAAGTGGCTTGCATCTCTTTTCTGCCAGTTTCTGACAGCTGTGACATACTGCTATACACTGCAGTTCTGTTAATGCACATTAGTAAGGTGTAATGCATGGTGCATTACTGTTGAAACTATACCTTAAAGGGCAGCCATGTGAGACCTTTAGAAGCATTTCCAAATTCCTGTTAATGAAATTACTCAGAAATTATTTGGGCGTCTGTTGTTAATTTTTGGTCTTTTCATTATGTATTGTATAACTAGTATAGATAGATATTTACATAATATAGATGGAAGTTAACTGTATAGGATGATGTTTTATTTTGTTTTCTGTAGCTACTAGAGAAACAGATGTGCTCTTTGAAGTTTTGTTTGATGAAGAATTCCTTGGAGGCCTCACCATAAGGTTTGTGTGGGGGAGGTCAGAGTCACTTCATGCTATTGGTATAGATGGCATGAAATTGTTGGCTTTGGTTTGGTTGAGTATTTTTAATGCCTCTTCTTAAAACTTTGTTTCTTGGCACTCTTGGTCAGTTTTTATTTCTTTTGTGTTTGTTGATTCTCTTTGAGTAGTGATAATTTTTGTGAAACATGTTATATTGTGGAAATGCTCTTTAGGCTTTTTTAGTGTATAAACTTCTGACTTGCAGAAAGCAAATACGAACCAGCAGAATAAAGCACTAAATCCAGATGTCTTTCTAAATAAATATGTAGAAAATAGGTTCTTATCAGTATGTATTCAACATGTAGATTAAAAACCAGCCAGAAGGCATCTGTTCCTCTGAAGGACAGACTCTGAACTCAATAGTGGGTGCATTCACCAGTCATTCCAACTATTAAAAACCTGAACTGTTCTTCAGGAAGTGGAGGTGCTTTTGTTTTTAGAACTGTGATAACTCTTCTGTATTGAAGTAAACACCTAAACTTCTAAGTGCTCAGGTGTACCCAGAAGGCTTAATGTTACTGTTCTTACCTAAACTAAGGTTTTAAGGATGGAAATTAGAGGTGATTCTTCCCTGCATTCACCAGTCATAGCCCTTGCATGTCCTGTAACACTGATGATACTCAGTGTTCAGAAATGCTTCTTAACTTCAATTTGTAATTCTGCTACTGAACCTGCAACTTCAGTTTTCATTTCTGAAAAATAAAAGAATATTGTTTTCTGGTTCTTTTACAGAAATATTTACTACAGAACTGTGCTATAACAATTCACTCATCTTAAAAATTTCTTTAAGCTCGGCACCGAAAGGTACAATATAAACTGAGAGTAGTGCTAATTACTGTTTGACAGCCAGAGGGCAAAGGGGACCTCTGTGGGTTTCAGGTTGTCTGCAATGCTACTAGATTTCAATGTTGCATAGTTTTCAGCCTCTGTTGTTCAAACTTGAGTCATTTTCTTTTGGCAATAATTAAACTGCATGAAACAACTGTGGAATTCACTTTTCTTAAGGTGCTCACCTGCCAGAGGTTATCGCCTGCCCTCAAGTGCCTTAATTAACCTGTCTCATGGGAGTCGGTCAGAAATGGGAAATCAAAAGCTGATGGCCATAGTTAAACCTCAGCCAGCAGTGAATAACTACAACTCATATGCATCTGATCTGTCATCTGTATGCTCACAAAAAATGCATCTGGGAGGCCTCAACCATTCTCCTCGCTCCCTTTTCGTTCCTACTCAAGTAAGACTTTTCTTGCATTTGTGCAAAAATGTTTTTCTGTAAAATCTGGAATACTGACATGGTTATTTTCATTGGTCTAAACAAAATTTGGTTTTTATGTCAATGTATTAGAAGTAGAATAATTCTTATGCTGGAGAAATGAAGTAATCTAATAATGAAAAGGACTAAAATTTCCTTATTGACAGTGATTTTGCTCCGAGTAACTCCAGCTGCTTTTCTAGAGACAGATACTTCAGAGCAGTGACACCATATTTGGTGTCAACAAATAGTGTGTTTGGACAGAGATGCAATTATTTCCTTAAAGCTTTGATTCAGTTAGTGCTTCCTTATAGGCTGTGTGTCCATGCTTAGAAAGGGAAGACATGATTTCCCTATAAGTTTTGCTTCTCGGTTATAATTTACTTTGAAACGACAATAAAGGAGGAAAATTACAAGTGAATTGAGTTTCTTGGTGGTTTAATGACACTTAATATTTTTAAGAGACTTCTTTAAAGAAAGTTACGTTAATTAGTAACTTCATGTTGCTCTAAGTGTGTTTGAGAACAGTTGTCTCATGTTTTTCAAGTCTGTACAAGAAAAAGTACTTTGCAAAAGAAAATGTAAGACAGTGAAACACTTCTGATGTTTTTTTCTCTCTCAATGATTTAGCAACTGAATGGAAGACAGCATTACAATCTCAGGGCTGAAAATCAGGGCAACTCTAACTCACCCCAGAAAGGATCATTTCTGAGTGGCAATCAGAAAAATAAAGTGAGTGTTCGGATTCATTTAGTATCGGATCCAAATGTCTCTGTTTTGGCCCTCTGTTCAGGGTGGGTGTCATTTTCTCATGATTAATAAATTGCTTTGTTTTAGTACATCAGATGTTTTAGTTCAGATGCAGACTGGAGCAGAACTGCTCTCAGTTCTTGGATGAATATAATATCCTGTGTTATCCTTGTTTAGATAATAGATTTTTTTAAAGTGTTTTTCTGCATAGCTGCACTACAGTTCTGTGGTAACGTACCTGTAATAATGTAATGAAGTAATTGAGCCTTGTTGGCAAAGCCTTACAAAATAAATCATTCATAACAAAATCTTGGAATACTCTCAGTATGAAGGCATGCTTTTGAAACCATTCTGAACTGTTATCCAAGTTTCATTATACTTAATCATCAAACTAAGCTCATTTCAGTTTAGTAGTGATTCTTGGTAGAACTTGTAACTGCAATCCTCTACAACAGCTTGTTTCATAATTAATTACCTGCAACTACTACTAGTGTCAGTATGAAAATATCTGTCATCTGAGGACTGTTAAACTTGAGCCTTACGATTTCCAGTATGTCTTGGTATACACTTAGCTGTTCAAAAGTTCAATTTATCCCTGCTGATTTTGTTGGGGGTCTTGTTTTTTTATTTTGTCAGGCACAGAGTAAGCAAGATGATGAGTTCTGTAGCATATGGCAGTCATTGCAGAGTTCTGGGAAGTCTCATCACATTCAACAAAACATGCATGAGAAGGTTTGTATAGACACTTTAAACAGATCTCTGCATTCAAAATATGAAGGTAGTTAATATCATACATCAGTTCATTGTATCAGGAAATTCACTATACAAATAAATCCTCTGGATGAAAGTGGTGTTACATGGAATAGGCATAGCTCTCAAAAGGGGTAATCATAGGGCACTATTTAAATAATGAATACCCTGTTTTCTGATTAAGCTTTGATGTTTGAAACCCTAGGGTGCAGTTCTACCTCAGGAAATCAAGCTGGGAACTGGCCATCAGTTTTATAAGCCAGGCTTCAATGACGGCAGCTTTAAATGTCAGCAAAGAAAACAGGAGCCTTATAAAAAATGTAAGTACTATAATTAGAAACTTTGTTTAGGGGAACTGCTTGCTTTATCTGACATTCATTGAAATGTATGATGAGCTTTTTGGCTTTTTGTAGTTATTGACAGGAAATAATTTATTATGGTTTTATAAACACTACATTACACTTGTTACTGTCAGAAAATGTCCTTGAAGTGCTTGTTAGATTGTTCCACACTTAATCCTGAACCTTTTAGGCAAGTTGTTCCATGTTCTGTTGACTTGCCACCCATCTAATTTAAAAACCAAACAAAAAACCCACATGTGTCTTTGAAAATCTGGTTGTGATCATATTTGTAGAATAGAAAATTAGATATATTATTGGATATACTTAATTTCATTTCATCCTAGAAGAAAAGCATAGGCCAAATGACCTATGAAGTAAGAATTAAACATTTGATAAAACCATTCAAATTAATGCAACTCTGTGTATTTGTATGGAGTTACTAATTATTTTGAGTCTTGACTGTTGCATTTTTTAAGAGCATTTCAAAAGAATGCATTCTTTTGTAGTTAAAGAAGATTCCAAAGTTACAAGAGGTGAAAGTCAACCACATAATAAAATGTCAAACCGACAGGTAATTTTGTCTGTACTGAGTAAATATATTCTTTTCATTTTCCTCTGATGTGATTTATCATTTTACAGATTTGTCTTTAACTGACATCTTAGTTGATTCTTTTAGTCAGCAAATTTATTTTGGAGGGTTTTTTTTCATTAGAGGTTTATAGACAGAATGTGAGAGAAAGTGCATAAAATGTATGGCATACCAAACAACTTTCCTATTCCTCTTAGACTCTAAAAACTACACTGTAATGGGAAAACACAAATGCTAGGTGTTCAATAAGCTGAAATCCTCTAAGAATATTAACTTCTGAAAGCTCTTTGCAGATGCATTTCTAATATGATTGTGTTATAATGAGTAATAGAATATTCAATAAAACTTGCTGCAATTTATTTCAGAATTTCGCAGGTGTGAATAAGTACAATGTCAAACTTTTGAAGAGGAATGGAAGTCCCAACATGCCTTTAATTCAGAAGGCTGCAGTTGATGGTCCCTCTACAAGTGGAAAGGTAGGAGTTGACTGTCTTGTGCTCTTTGAGTCCATTTTGTTCCAATTGTTCCTGGTTACTTGTTTGCAAATTCATGTTCAAAAAATACAACAAACCTTTGTGGCTTTGATTGTTCTTTAAATCAGTTCTCCCTTGGTCAATACTTGCATATTTTAATATGCAGAACTTGATGTAGTCTCTGGATATTTGGTCACGCTCTGAACAGACATGACTGTGACCTGTCCAAGCTAAGAGAGGAAAAATGTGACTGAGAATAAAATGAACCTCAAGTTCATATACCCTTCCTCTTGCATCTGCTTGTAAATACACTTAGTTGATGTACCTTTTTTCTCCCTTAATTTAAGAAGGACAATGAACTGGAAAGCCTTCTAGCTTCTTTGAAAATTTCCAAAGAAAATGAAGTGCAGACTTATTCCAAGGAAGCAAGAGCTACAAACGAGGAACATCTGTCACCACAGTCGTTTGCTATGGTCTGTATACTGCAGGAATCATTACATTGCAGTTTAGCATCTGCTATCTTAGCATCAATGCTTCTATTTAAAAAGTCTCCATGAAACCTCATACTGCTTTTTCAAATGTCTTAATGATTTTTTAATTAGCTATTCTCAAGGAAAATTAGCAAACACCTTTGTTTATGCTAAGATGCAGTTGTCTTTGCTTTGATAAAATGAAACTGATTGGAAAATAAAAAGCTAGATTCTGTTACCAATTACGATAATCAGTGTTAAGAAGGTCATGTTATCTGAATGCCAGCATGTTCCTCAGTGGTTTATTTTACTTTTAAAGAAAGGAACACAGATGCTCAAAGAGATTTTGAAGATAGATGGCTCAGATCTGCAAACAAGGAATGAAGTGAAATCACAAGTTAATGATGTTCCTGCTCCCTCTAGTAGACAGGATTGCCATGGAGCTGCTTTGCAATACAGACCAGCAAAAAAAATGGGTATGTTTAACCATCAGCTCATAATTCAGAGCTTCACCTAGTAGTGACATTTCAGCAGGGTAATGCATATCAAAATACAGTAATAAAATTTCCATCTTTTTTTAGTTCTACTTCTATATTTGGATCTAAAACTCTCTTCAGACATAGTCTCTTGGTTTTTGTTTCATATATGAATATGAAAATACCAGGCAAAACATCAAATGAGCTTCTTTTTTTTGCCAGTAACCAAGTTGCCATCCTTTTAGTGAAGGAATAATTTTTTTCCCCTTTTGTCAGCTGCTTATATGAACAAGCACAGCTCTGGAGGCCCCCAGAACACACCAGCGACAGAAACTGGAGGTCATACTTTCACTTGCCCACAGCCTGCACTGTCTACTGTTTCTGAGCTTTCTCGTGTTTGTTCTCTTCTTGGAATGTCGCAACCAGATTTCTCTTTCCTAAAAACACCACAGGTAAAATGTTTTTTCTGCAAAAGTACAAGTTCTCAACTTTCTATCAACTTCTATATTAAATATTTGGACTGAGCACTGAAATCTATCTGAAAATAAACCTTAGCTCCCTTTGTTGCCCTTTAAAAAAAAAAAAAAAACAAACAAATCTCTGTTTCCATCTTACAGTTTGTTAACAATACAAATTCCCTCAAAAATCTTTTCTATTTTCCTAGACCATGACAGTTTGCCACATAAAGCTGTCAAATGGTTTATTGGTTCACGGACCGCAGTGTCATTCCGAAGCTGAAGCAAAGGAGAAAGCCGCGCTTTTTGCTTTACAGCGCTTGGTGAGGATTTCAAAAATCTCTTCAAATCTTGGTCTCTGTGTGCTGCATCTGTTGGTAAACCTCTGTTTCCTTCTTCATAGGGTTCTGTAGGAGTAAACTTTGCCTCCCCTCCCCCTCTGCCTCCACCTGTGTTTCCAAATTACCAACCACTAGGAGTTCCTGTACCACCTGCATCAATTCCTCCAGTATTTGCACAGCCCCCTGGTAGGTGTTTGACTAGTACAGGTTTCAAATAATATCACAATATCCTCTAACTGTGGTAGATTCTATATGAAAATGAATGCTTTCCAGAAAGCCTCATTTTTTGGTCTTCATGTGGGTACTTGTATGTCTGAACAGTTTTGAAAATAGTTCATGACCATTTTCACATCAATGTGCAGATTAATTCAGTATAAAGAATCATCTCTATTAATTGTTTATTTTCCTCAAGAATGTATTTATCCATTGAGACTTAGGTGCTTTTTCCATTTATTTTTTTCTTTAAAAAAGAAAATAGTAATTATTTGAAAGCAGACAGTCCCAGTCCAGAATTTGTGAGAAGTAGCTTCCTTGATTTTTTTCATGGGTTTTCCCCCATCCCCTGTAGTTAATGTTTCTCCATGCAATACTGTTTTTATTTGTCTATAACCAACTTTCACTGAAGTGCTGCATCACAATCCTCTTGTATTTTGCCAAACAAGAGCATGGTAAGTAACCCCCCAAAAACTGCTAAAAGTTCTGGTGCTGTTTTTGGTTGTTTTGTATTCTACTGATGTTTTCAGTCGTAGCTAGGAATTAATGAGTCAGCACTGTTGTAGCATCCTAGAAACTCATACAGCAGCTGCTACATCTCTTTTCTGTGGAGTTTCTCTGTTGTTACTGTGTTCCAAAATGATGGCCTAAGCTTGCAGCCTTCTGGTAATACAGTTGGCTCAGCTGAGGATGTGGAGATGCCACATTATGTGCACTCTGGAATGCAAATACCATGACTTTAGTGCTCTTAATTGTGCTGTCATCTAGGTGTAGTTCTGTTTGTTTGGGAGCTTTTGATAATAAATAAATACTTAGCCATTTTGAAGTAAATATGAAGCATGTGAGGCTTTGCTGGAAAGATAAACAACATGCAGACAGATGAAATTGGGGTAATCCTGGGCTCTTGGGGAATTTTTATATTTTTTTTTGAGGAAAGAGAGCTAAAAGTTTCTTATTTTCATAGCTAGTATGATGCCTCCGTCATCTCACATGTTTGGTCCAGTGTCGTGGGGAGCTCCAGTGCCTAAGCATTATTATCCTGGCTCCTATCCAGGAAATGTGTCTCTTGCAGGAACTGTACCAGTTGGTTCTCACAACCAGTTTATACCTCTGCAGGTAAGAGCAGCAGATTTGTCTTAACATGGTATTTTTGTAAAAAAAATATGACTACAAGATGAATACAACACCCCCATTGTGAAGTACTGTTTAGTATTAGAAAATTATTAAGATACGTATGCATGTTTTCTGAAAGTGGAATATTTGCAGTTTTTTGAGAATGCATTCTGGTAAATAATATTTATTTAATTTAAAGGTAACTAAAAAAAGGGCTGCTAGCAAGAAAAAATTTGAACTCAAGGAGTTTCAGAGTTCCCCTCAAGCTGCACCACTAAAGAATGAACAGCCAATGTCTTCTGACCACATTCAGCAAGATAGTTCTTCAGCTCCTTTAAAATCTCCTCAAGCTGCTCAATCCACTGTTTCATTTCAAGACAATGTGGCTACTCCAAGTGTTCCTCATAACAAATCAACACCAAACACTTCCAGCAAGCGAAAGCCAAGAAAGCTGGCTGTCAATTTTGGCGCACCAAAATCTTCAGAATAAATCTGGTAGCTAGGTGTATTTTATCTTTGACTCTTTCCCCACTGCTATGTTCTATCATTTAAAAAAATCAGAAATCTGTATTAAAAAGACCAGCCACTTTAAGTATGATATGGAAGGAAATACATTTTATTTGCTATGATTTTTCAGGTTGTCATTAAAACCATAAACATTATGTTAAAACTTTATTTTATTTTCACTTAAATTAGCAAAAGCCAGGAAATACTAAGTTAGGGTTGCCATGTCATCCTTTGTGCCTAGGTTTCTAAACAGTGGCTTACAGACAATATCAGGTAAGCAGCAATAACAGTGGCAACCTTAACTCAGGTTGGTTGTGCTTTTTGGGAGGGGTGTGGAACAGTAATAAGTTGGGCATCTAACAGTGTTTAGAGTGACTTTTTGTACTCTAGATTGATTTTAAATAGTGTAATAAGACAGAAAGTAGAAATTATTTAAATGCAGCTTTTATATTGGTACTCCAGGTCCTTCTGAGTTGAATCAGTGTAACTAAAAGCTGACTACAAAGAACTTGCCAAATCCACTGTAAGTAGGAACTTAGGGTTTTGTACTAGAGGGCAACAGCTTCACAGCTTTCAGAACATGGGTGTTATTGTGTGTCTGGTACAAGAGTGGCAAAAAGTGGTTGCTCTTGCACAGTCTGTTCCAGGAGATTAATTTATAGGATCTATTGAATAAAAAAATTATATTTGCAAAGTAGAGCCCCCTTTCGTAAAGTGCATTTAACTTTTTTTAATCTACCAATTTAATTGTTTTCTGATGATAAATAACGAAGTTGACTACTACAGATGTGCATAGCCTCCTAAATGCTTGTGATATCCTGACTTTTTCCAAAACTATAAAAATGTCCAGAATTTAAAGACACCCCATTTTGCTGGATGGCTGTCAAAGTTATGTTTACTTAGAGTCCATTTCTTCCTCTAATAGTCTGTGCTTTGAAATTTTCTCTATAGTAGGTTATTTTTTTGTTACTAGCGACTTTTAATATTTATTTTTTTAGTTTTGTGAGAGAATTTCTATGTTGCAAAATTAAATTATCAGGAAATGTTGCTGTTGGTTCCATAAGAATATTCAGACGAAAAGCTGACTTGAATTTTTGGACAGAACTGTGGGTTTCTTTGTTCATATAGGAAAAAAAGAAGGCTCAAAGGTCCTTGTACTGTTTTTAACCCACGTGTACCATTCTTGTGGACATTAATATAAAATCTGCGGTCTAAGAAAAATTTGAAACCTCTGTTGGTGCTGCTTACTGGCATTCATTAAATTTCAGTTTTTCATCTGTTCTAGAAAAAGAAGTACTTTTCCTCTAAGGCCCAGGAATCAGAAATAAAGCAAACTTGAGTGATTCATTTTTTTGCTTCTGAACAGGTTTCGTTCTGGATCTGCAAGTCCATAGACTTACTTTCATTTGGTTTTTTGCCTCCATTTCTTGGTGTAGTATGAAATTTCACATTATTACTGTTAGAGTGTTTTTTATTTTTCATTTTTCCAAAACAATTGTTGGCTCAGCAGTATTTTAGAATAGCAGCAAGCCCTATAAAAAGGATCACAGAGGTAAAAACAAGCTTGAGAAATTTGTTTTACTTAGTATTACAAAACTGGTGGAATAGTCTACATATAGTCTAAAATTAAATTGATTTTGTTGTTCTCTTTATAATCATCTAGTCTCAAGAGGTTCAAAGCCATAATCTGTGAAGGGAAAGTTGTATTTTTTTGTGGTTTTTATCCTTATTAGCAACATGAGACAGATAATGATGCTGCCATGCCAATATTTTAGAAGTGGTTATGTGTCATTTAATTAGTCCATTGTATCTATCTGAATGATCTGATCATAAGAGAAAATACCTATTTGAAAATTGCCCTGACACTGATGAGGCTATGTTAGACTCTTCCATCACAGAATTTTGATGTGTCTGTACAGCCAGTTTATGGAGATTTTTGAGATGCAGAGCTATGGAGGATGCTATACTCATATGTACCAGTGAACACAGCAATTTTTATTAATTGTTCTACTTCAGATTAAGATTTCTGCTCCCTCTTCAAGTGGAATTGCTATGTGTAGTATATTTAGGTGATTAAACCCTTTATTCTGTAGCTGCATATTGTATTAGTCCCTGATTTTTAGTTTTTCTGTTCTATGAAAGTGACTGCCTGGTGCCCAGTTAATTACAGTTTTACATGTCCTGGTAGCTGTGACATCTGCATTGATCTTTGACCCCTTTGATTTCATTTTTATATTTTAACCAGGTCATTATGTTTAACTCATACAGATACAAATTTAAGCATTTCTTTTTCCCATAGATAAAAAGTATTTTCTAAGCACTGGAGTTTTTCATTAGATCTTATACAGAGCAGTATTTTACTAAAAATCCAAAAGGGAAGACTTTTATGTGCGCATTTTTGTAGTTTCTGATTTTTTTAAAATAACTTTTCATTGTTTATCTGCCAAGTGAAATGTTTTAAATTTGCATATGAATGGATACAAAATGTATTTTTTGTGCTGTTTAGTGTTAAGTGTGCATTTGCAGATTTTTAGCATGTAGTTGCACAAAGACTGTGCAAAGATATTTTGGAATATGAATATATGCTACACTGAAGGAAAAACATTCATAAAACTTAAATGCTATATAGAACTCTAATGCAATAGAGTAATTTTATAAACTGTGTCTGTGTCTGCTTGGATTAAATATTGAAACGAGAAACATTACCTATTTTCACTGTTTTATTTCCAAATACTACATGGGAACTTGTGTGTGCTCAACCCAGAAGTTTACTATATGAATTAAATCTCATGAAACTCAGTTTCTGTGATTCTCAGATGTAAGACCTGCCCTCCAGACTGTTTCTTGATGGCTTTCAACTGTAACTGAGATCAAAATATAACATTTTTTTCAAAAGGTCACCTTGCAATTAGAGGCATTTAACATAATACTCATCTTCCAAAAGTTTTTTAGTGTTGTCACCAATTAGATTAAAAAAACCCAGCCCCATAGAAAAGTCAGTAAGATTATTTCCAGTAAGCTCAGTCCTAGTGATTGTTAACAAGGTGGAGAACCAGCTGGTGGCTGAGAAGCAGAATGTTAATGTCTTTCTTACACAATTTAGTGTGAATTACCTTGTTTAAAGCAACCAGCATAAAGAGTGGAGTACACTCTTAGCATGACCAGCTGCTGCAACTTTGTGTAACTGTGTATGCAGCTTGGTGTTTCTGTACAGAACAAGTCTGGTTGCTGTAAACACTCAGGTCATATTGCTCAACTTAAAGACACCAAGATAAAATCTTGCATTTCATAAACTGTTTTCAAATGAACTGTTATCTGCTGTTACCCTGAATGGTGAGTTCTGCCATATCAATCTATAACACTGAAGAAAATTCAAGCAAATTAAATGACAGCATAACTTGAAAATACATCAGTTATTGCAGAGTAAATCTTGCATGGAACCTCCCATTCAAAAGTTACAGGACTTTTGTTCAATTTAATTGAGTTGATCTAAGCTACTATTTAGATGAGCCCTGAGTGTGAGGAATCTCAAAGAAGTAATTGTTACTTGCAGTAAGGATGTGTTTTAATTTTATTTGCAATGTGATCTCCTTATGTATTCCATAATCAGCCTTCCTTACTATTGAGAGACAGTTATGTTCTTCTCTTTCTGTATCTGGAAAGGGGACACAGTGACATCAAGGGCATAAGGGCAGTCTGAATACACACTCTTGGCCAAAAGAATTCAAATTCAGGTGCATGAGGACCCTTGAATATTGAGACACTAACTGATAAATATTTTGAAGAATCTGATACCATGAGGTAAGTGGCTGTTCTTTATTGAAAGAATCCATGATTCCAACAACAGTTCCTTATTGCTGTCAATATTTGAGTGGGTGCTTACTCTTATTTTTCTGTAATTTACAAATTTCCTGTTTCATTTCTGCTTTGAAATACAATACAAATCAAAGGAATGGTCACAGTGCCGTCAAGTGCATATAGTAAACCTGATTCCTATTACTTGAAAGGACAGAAAAAGCATTTTGCATTAAAACTTTTTTTTTGGGGGTAAAACTTGGTCAGTAAAACATCAGTGCATTGGCAATGCTTTATGAAAGTTGATAATCATACTTAGTCCTGTATTTTGTGTAATTGCAGATATTTTTAATGGTTAGGTCTAACTGAAAAAATAGTTCTTAAGTGCTTTTTCATTCTTTTACCTTCTAGTCTATCCATTCTCTTGTTCTAATTAAGCCTCATTGGTGGCCATTTTTCCGTCTTTTTAATATTTTTTGTTAATCTCTAGACTTGAAATAAATGTTCTTTTAAAGAGCTATTCAGCCCTGAATTTTCTAAGTACGCGTGACCATTCTCCTTGTATATATGTACACACACACACACACACATATATACAGGAACTCAATCACTCCTTTTCTTAAAATTATTCATAGTTATGTTATTTTCAGTGCCCACAATAATTCCTTAAGAGACATCCATAGGATGGTGGACACTATCTTGGTAATACACATTGCTCTTCTGCAAATGTAGATACTCCTTAGGCCAAGTAAAAATAATGGGCAAATTATGAGACATTAACAGAGTAAGTACACCAGTTTTCACTTCACTTGCTTTGGTAGATGAATTCTTGGCTTACAACTTTATTGTCCTGAAGTCCACCTCATTTCCTGTCAATGTTTATGTTGCAGAGCTGGCAGAAAGGAAGAGGACTCCTTGTGCCTCAGGCGCAGTGCAAAACCTCATGCATGTGAGCACAGATTGTGCAGTACTCAGTGATAATCCTGGATTAACCAGTCTCTTGTTGCTTGCTCCTTCTGGGTCATGCCAAACTTTGTTGCCATATTATGAACCTTATCAAGGAATTAATCTGATTGGCACTCTCCCCTGTGTTATTTTTCATAATAGTTCATCATGAAGCTCCAAGAACAGCTGGGTTGGTACAGTTTGCAGTGTGAGGGTGGGATGATTTAGCAAGAATGGAACTCCTTAAGAAACATCCCATGGCTGCCTAAAACTCAAATGACCCACAAATCCATATGATTCATCAAGTGCTGTCATTGCATGTGGTTCTCTTTGTTGACTTTGAGGAGAGTGGTAACTTCTGGCAGGAGTGTAGGAGGAACTGATAAGAAAGGGTCATATGGTAAATTACTGCACCAACATTTGCATAAATATCATTTTCATTTTGGTCCATCTGTTAAGTCTTCAGGTGAGTCTTGATGAATGATGGATGTGGGCTGCACCAGCCAATGGAGCAAAAGGAATTAGTGGGCTCTTTCTTGTTTATGTGCAAACTGACAAAGAGCCTCAGGTCAATTCTTTCATAGTGTTAAAACTTAACAGGTAAAATGGTAACTCACAGTTTGAGGAGACAGCAGGAGGATAGATGCACCTTGACCAAAAGGTCAGCTGAGGAAGAGAAAATAAAACCTGCACGCATTACAAATTTTGGGTCTTGCTCTACAAGATTCAGTGTGTGGAATCCTGTTAGCAGTGCCAGTGGCAAGTTTGATTCATACTGGAAGCTTTGGGTGAATGAAGATGCTCCAATGTATCAGTCACACTGAGAAAACTTTATTTTTTTAAAAAAAAGCAAGTTCACTATTCAAAATACAGTTAATTTGGAAATTTTATTTAATATTCTGGTCCTAGAAAATATCAAGACAGTGCCAAGATCATGTTTTCTTTCTGGGAATTAGGTCTTCAGGGTCTGTAGCAGTTCTCAAGGTGTCTTGCTTGGCATCAGCCCGTAAAGTGTATTTCTTGCTGACTGAAACATGCTGAGTGTGATGACAATGCTTAGAAATATTCAAGATAAATTGCTTATGGTAGGGGTTTTGCTGTCCCTGGTAGCAGTGTAGGATCTTCTTGACCCTGATGTTCTGCCATTTGATTGGTTTTATTTAATAACTCTTTCCTTTGCCACAGTATTGTACAGGTCCCTGGAGTGCCTCCACTCCTTCCTTTGGTTTGATAACCCAGTAAAAAATAAGACCAGCCACGCTTTCCAGAGGGCAAAGAAACTGAGGATTTCAGCAGAGAAGATGCAGAAGAACGGGACATGGCTGCTGAGGTACTTGGTATGTGACCCCAGGTGTGCCAGCTCCCTCTCTGGGCAGTGACATGGCACCCACACACTCTCACCCAAACAGGAGGACTCAGGGTGCTGGTTGTGCTGGGTTATGCAGGCTTGTTAGCAGGAAAGTGTCCTGCATTTTCACTTCAGATTGAATGTTTCTTGCCTGTGCTGAGATGCACTTGGAGCTTTTGTGCATATTGACAGTAAGATTTTTCTCTGTGGGTGACAGGTTTTGAACAAAGAGTGCCTGTGTGGGAATGATATTATTTATGACAGAACAATATAAACTAATGCCAGATAAATCATGTATGGACATGCTCTGCACATGTCAAAAGCACATTGTCTCTTTTATTGCATTACTTCCATGACATTGCAAGCAAACAGAACAATAATAAATTTGTATTTCATAAGCCTTTCATAAATTAAGCAATTTTAATACATCCTCTCTATGACTAAGATTGTATGCATTGACATTTTGCAAGTTGGTTCGGGTTATCTTTTTCGACACATCTAAGTTCTTTGTTAACATATTAAATAGAATTTAACATCTGCAAGAAGAAATCGACTTTACACTGTCACTTCCATGCAATCAAAAGGGTATGAATTTGTTACATTAGGAGCTTGTGGAAAAAAAAGGTAACCTGCATCCATTTTCTTTTTGAAGTTTTGCTTCATCTTCCACTGAGGCAGGCCCTGCTTGTGTTGATACTGTAAAAACACAAGATACCTTTTTTCTTAAGGCTTCTTAGTTTTTCAATGTTTGGAGAGGTTTTAGCTTTTTGTACCGTTTACACATGTTGAATTTTATTGAGGGAGCTTTCATCAGAAGTTTTAAGTAATTATTGTTATTATGCTGTTAGTTTTGATAAATTAGTTTGAAGAAAAGTATTCTTCATCAGACACTGAAGTACTTGGTACTTCTCTGACATACATCTATTTAGCTGTATGTCAGGAGATAGTCAAAGAGAATAAAAAGTAAGAGGTTGTGACTTTTTAATGTGTTGTTCCTTAAGGAGGAGAGGTAAAGCAGTTGTTTCTCGGCTTTCTCTTTCATGTGCCTTCACTTCCCCGTGATCCGTACCTTTGTCCCAGTGACCTCTGTGACTGCCCATGTGAGGTGAGAAGCCTCTTCTTAATGTGGCTTTCACTGTCAGTAGTATTCCTGGTTTAGAGATCTAGTAATGCCAGACTTATCTCACATAATACTGCTTGGTTGTTCACAGTGCAGTTTTTTTCTAAGAGGGGCCAAACCAAAGTGTAACGGGGAAATATTTTCAATGTGTTTTTTTCTTTTGTTTTTTCTACTCTAATTAAATGAGTTAAAACGAATTGACTAACTCTTCTAATTACATTTGGGTTAAAACTAAATTCTTCTGGTACTAGTTTGGGGTTGAGCATTCTGAATTTTATTGGTTTATTGAGAATATTTCTGGTTGTTTCTGTTTAAAAATTACCACCCTATCTAAGGGCAGTACGGGAACATTTCTGTCACTGTTTCAACAGTAATCTTAGATGCCGTTCCCTCTGTAAAGCAAACTGATGGCACCAGAGAATTGCTGCAGCTCATAACTTTGTGTAAGTGTGTGTAATTTGTTATTTGTACTGAGTGCCTTCAGTGACAAATCCCAGGAACAAACGTATCTCGTTTAAGGAGAAGTTAGGGTCAGGCACTGTGATCACGGGCAATCAGCATTGCGCCGTGGGCATCTCTCCCAGTGGCGCTCGCTGAATTCAGACTTCTAGAAAAGCCCTTAAACATTTGGTGTTTAACTAAAAGCCCTTTTTTACGTGCACGTGGTAGATTTATGTAGGGACTGCACAGACGAAACGCGAGGCTTTGCTTTCGCGTTCGCGCCGTGTCCGTGGGACCCCGGGGCCGCGGCGCTCCCAGGCCGCGGCCTGGCGCGGCGGGCGCCACCTGCCCGCGCGGCGGCCCCGCTGGC
>VYXD01015615.1:858478-884269 GCA_013397195.1 Hylia prasina
GCAAGCTGTCGAGGGCCCCCGCCCGGCTCGGCTGGTCCCGGTGCGCGGGCATCCCCTGGGCCCGGGCGGACAGGAGCGGCTCCCCCTCCCGAGGGGTGGAAGGAAACCCACAGCCCCCGAACCCCGCGGGACCGCCGTAGCACTCACCCTGTTACTTCGGCACTCACCCCTTCCCACCTTTCCCCGCTACTTTACCTTCGGTCGCTTATCGACTAATCTCTGTCGGAACAAAACCACTTTTGTTAGTAGCTGAGATTTGCGTAGGACTCGTGTTTACACGCGACCCATCGTGGAACAGCGCCGTGTGAAAAAGTGTCAGCTTTAGAATATGAATTTCAGGCTGCTTTTGGTTCATACAGCTCGTGATTTTAGGATCACGGCAATCTCCAGAATTAACTTTTCTTGCTGTTACCTATTGCAATGAAAAGCTTGCCGCGAGGAGAAGTGTAAGAAATGTGATGGATTTTGGGGATGGAAGGGGCTGCTCTCGGTGGAGCTGACCCTCCCTGTCGCTGGAAGCTCGTCTGACAGGTGATCCCTGGCCTGCTGTGCTGCCACTGAGGCATCACGTCTGAATTAAGCAGTGCAGCAGAAATAGGTTTCTGAAGCACCTGCTTTCTTGTTTGCAGCTCTGAAAGGGGTTTACAGGTTCCTTTATTCCAAGGACTTCTTTATTTCAAGGGGTTTGAACTTTTCTATTTCCCCTGAACAGAAGAGGTCTTCTAGAGATCACACGCCCATGTAGAACAACGTTTAAAAGTTACACTTGTTCCTGCTCATACAGGAGATTCACAAAATGAAGAACAAAACAAAGCAACACAAACCCAAATGTATTTGCTGGTTTCTGTAAACTAGGGATCGTAATAATTCTATTTGTATTTCCCAAACAGGTAGAATCACTTTATCCTCGTCCTGGATGGGTTGAATTAGATCCTGAAGTGCTGTGGAGTCAATTTATTGGTGTAATAAAAGAGACTGTACAAGGTAAGGGCTTAAACTTTGAGAAATTATTTATTTATCAAAAATAATAAAGTTAGTTATTTGGATAATAAAACTATTTTTAGCTAGTACTGAACATCATCACTGGGCATAGGTCTACGACATGCTTTAAGGCCTAGTCAATCATTATGTAAAACAGGGCACTTCAATTACCTTTTTCCTTTCACTGGGGCCAGATTAGGATTGAAGCAGAAGCAATGTGAACATTTGATCTACGCCTCAGTGCCAGCACTTTGTTGCTCCAGCTCTTTGTGTATGCGTCCTTCCCCAGTGCCTGTTCCTCCACATGCCTGTGTGCAGGAACAGAGGGCAGGCTTGTTCCCCCTCCAGTGCCCCGTTGTTCTAGCGCCACTGTGTATGTGTGAGTGCGTGAGGGAATGAATGCAGGATGCTGCAGGGCTGTGCTCACTCCATTGCAACCTGATATTCCTGCCTTTCCCAGTCAAGCTTTAGGTGGTTCTTACTGTTCTATTCCTGTATTACTCTTCTCTGCTGTTTGTGCTTTAGCCTAAAAATTCCTGATACTCCACACGCTAAATACATACAACTCCCTTTTCTGGCAAACCTCTGATGGGTTTTTTCCCCTGCTTTTCTGGAAGCTGCTCTAACCTAGTTCTTACTCCCCACAACTCTCACAGCTTTCATATTAATCCACCTGCAATGGGAAGATCCACTGGATCCTGGATCACCTTCTGTGCCATGTTGGTGCTGTGAACGTGTCAACTGGACCCCAGCTTGCCATCCCACAGTGCCCCAGCCTCCTTGGCCTGTGTGTGTACATTGCATTCTTTCATTCAATTCATTCAGTTCCTCCTGTTCAGCCCCTCTTGCTCAGTCTCCAGTGTTGCTCTGCCTTCAAACATGGCTCATGCTTGTCCCTTCCTTTGGATGGCTGCCTAAGGAACAGGGAAAGTAAATATCACCAGGTGTAAGCTGAAGCTGATTATTTTGGGCTCTTGGCTTGTTTTGTCAGCAGCCACAACCATTTGGTCTCAAGAACAGCAGTGCCACCTGAACCCTCAAAGGCCTGTCTTCCTTCATTTCCTTTCTGTGGGACAAATCAGGAAGCAAGACTTTTCAGCTAGTTTTAAAAAGGGAAGATTTCCTTGTGGCCAAGCTGCACACATATTTGGCAAGTCATTTTTAAGTGGGTGTGTAAGTAAGCATAACTCACAGTCAAAAGAAGCTGTCAAAAGAAGCAGTGCCACCTGTTTTTTGCAGAGTTGTTTCTAGTCTAGGGCAGCTTCCTGAGTGGAATCACTGTCCGGTTGTTTATGCCAGCAGAGCTTCACCAGTGTTTGTGCTGACGCAAGAGAGGGTGTGGTAGCAGGGGCAGGAGTGGCTGTCTGGAAGCAGAAGGAGCACAGTGACACTTGGGTTTGCAGGGCTTGCAGAGCTAAACCTGTGATTCCATGCACGTGTGGATGAGCTGCTGTAGTTCAGTACTACCTAAAGGTGGAAACTTCTGGCTGCACAGTCCCAACTCCATCTCTTACTGTGGCACTCCATCCAAAAGGTAGATTAACGGAAAAATATCCATGTTTGTCTTTAGGTTTGTTTTTGTCTGTAATGGAAATTAGCTCCACTTATGTGGGTGTCTGGAGAACATGATAGCTGACACAGGGAAAGTGGTGGGACCGTGCAGATTGTGGAGATGGGAAGGAGTAACACATGCCAGTAATCCTCAGTGAGCTGTGGAAGTGCTTGTATGGCTTTGCCTGCAAAACAAGCAGTGCTGTTGTCAGGCCACCCACTCCCAGGTCCTCCTCCCCTGCACTCCTGCTACCAGCACTTGTGCAGGCAGGTGGAGCAGGTTGCCTTGCAAAAGCACTGGTTTAATTTTCAGCTGATGGAGGAATTGATAGTGGTGCTGGCAGGAATGCAAGGACCCAGTGTAAGGGGAGGTGCAGAAGCACACATAGAGCTGGGCAGCACAGGATGTGCCCTTTCTCTGTGAAATCCCTTCTGCAATTGTCACTGGGACGGTGCTGGATGTAGAGTCTGCAGGACATGCTCACACAAATGAACCACTTTGCACGTGAAAATTAACGTCAGAACATGTGTGAGCAAGACCTACTTAACCTCTGATTTGTTCAAGGAGCTGGATTGAAAGCCCTTCAGAGTAGCAGTACTTAGGACAGGGTGGGGAGTCTGTCATTTACGTGGAAATTTTTTAATGTGTATTTTCGTCATGTAATTTTGCTTCTGTAAGTATGGCTGGAGATAATTAGCAAGCTGACCGGAGTTGCTTTGAAAATAGCTGTGGACATATTTAATTATTTACACTTAGATTAGAAAAAATGTTCTGTAACAAGTGTTATTTGAAGGTAAGGTTTAACAACAAAATTGGTGTATATCCAAATGTATATATTCATATTCGTACTTTAAAGTGTACCTTGTTGCATTCAGTGGTACCTGGTTTGAGCAAATTCATTGTTAGTAATTGCTTAAGAAATATTCATTGCTTAAGAAATATTTAAAGTGAGATGTGTCATTGTCAAAGTGATGCAAAAAGTCATGGCATATTCACATTTATCTATTTACTGCCTGCAAGATCAATCTAGTTTTGTTTCTTTATAGAAATTCTTTCCCTAAGTCTGTAAAGGTAGTTTTGTTTGTGCTTCATTCACATTCATCCATGTGAAATATACATTTTAATTGATTATGTGGGCATATGTAATCTGCCTGCCTGTCTCTGGGATTGTTCATATTAAGTACCAATAGGCCTTTCAGAGGGTGGAAAGGATCAGTGTGCCACAACTGCTTTTGAAAAATACATAGGTATATCTGCTTTAGAACCAATTGTCTGACTCAGAGCTTTCTTAATATTTCACTGCTCTAAACACTTAGTTGAACAATTTGTAGAGATTTACATACTCATAAACGATTATTTTCCTAAGTATTCCATAGGCTTTATAGTTATATTGAGGAAGTTATATTTTTGTTTGTTTCTCCAAACAAAAATAAAAATTTTTTTGTGATTGTCATTTATTTCTGGTTTTTAGCTGCCGGACTTCACATGAGGCAAATTGCTGGTCTTGGCATCTCCACTCAGAGAGGAACTTTCATTACATGGCACAAGTATGTATGTTGTGTGTTCTATAAAATGAATTTGTATTAATTTGTATTCACAGACTGGATGGAAGCAGGCTGCAGAAGTGTTGAACTCAAAAGTAAAAACTCTCAAGTCGCTCATGTTCTCTTGTGTTTGCACAGCCACACCTTAGGGTAATTCAGAACAGACTCTGTGGCCTTTTTGTTCTTTGTACATTGGAAGAGATGAATACATACGTATTTTTAATTCTGGTGAGAAGTCTCACACTCCAGATGTCTGTGTGCTGATTTAGTAATTCCTCAAATCCACCAGAAGGATATGCAGTTATTATAGGAACTCACCTAGTGTTTATTTTCCTGACTGGAAATGGTGAGTAATGTTGAATGTTTTGGGCAATTTGTGTTCTCTAGCTTTAAACGTTCAAATACTGTTTTTCAGGAAGACAGGGAAACCCTTTCATAATTTCATAAGTTGGCAAGATGTAAGAAGTGCTGAACTTGTGAATTCCTGGAATAAGTCCCTTCTGCTGAAGGTAAAACTGCACTAATCCAGATACTGATTGGATATATTAGAGCTGTTTAACTTTTATGATAAGTAAGGGCAATATGTGGAATACTGCAAGTGTCCTGTTCACATGGTGATGTGATATGCTGTAGCCTAAAAACATTTAACTGAGCAATATTAGCATGGAAGATAGTTCCAAGAAAAAAAGGTTTAGTACTGGTAGCCTAAAGTAATTATTATGGAAAAAGATACCTGTAGGTCTAAGGCTCATTTTGTTACTTTTTAGTCTGTTATATTAAAACGTTGCATGTTAAGACCACTACAGCATAGATTTTGGATGTAGGTAGGTGATACATTTAATGCTATTTGTGGCTTGTGCTTCATACCTTTAAAAGAGAAAGATTTGCTCTAAGTGCAAAAACAGAATTTACTTTTCCTCTAAGTGGAAACTAACCAGCACAGTCATAGTAAGAAATTAAATTATTGGGTTTGCCAGTTACTTCTTTTGTGAAAACTTGATTAATGATTAAATGTTGGTAAATCTATTAAGTCGTGAGTGAGCCTGTCAACTCTAAGAGAATTTCCACTGGAATAACAGTATGTAATGCTGTCAACCACGTCATGGATTGTGCTCAGAGAGGTGACCAGTGTTGGCAGTGCAGAGCAGTGGCTGTCAGTGCTCCAGCAGAATGTGCTAAAGCAGCCTTGCTTAGAGCAGCTGCTCTTTCTGTGGTGTGTTCTGTCTATAGGAAGATCCTTTTGTAATCGTACATAAGGATCCTCTAAAGGAGATTTCGCTTTCTGAATCTAATCTCATGTCAGCAGCTTTCATCTGTGTTGTCATCCTTTAAATGTAATTGATCAGTAACCTTTAAAGGGCAAGATTAAAAATTAAGTAACTCTTTTCTTTTGAAACAGGTAATCCATGTTATTTTTACAGTGCTTCATTTCTTGACTGGGAGTGATCGATATTTGGCACCCAGTTTTCTTACTTTTTCAACACATCAGACTTCTATGAAGTTGTCATGGATTTTTAAAAACATACATGAGGTAAGCTGGAAAGGGCAAAACAGTAGGTTTCTTAAGTCATAAAGATAGCTTGTGACTTGGAGGTGTTCAGTGCCAGGCTGGATGGGGCTTTGAGTGACCTGGTTTAGGGGAAGGTGTCCCTGCTTGTGGCTGTGGAGTTGGAACTCCTTAAGGTCCCTTTCAGTCCAGGCCATTCCATGACTCTGTGACTATTGGTTATAATTGCTTCAGTTTTGTCTTGCTTGTTCTCAGAAAAACCAGTAAGAATTTGTTCTGTGTTAATGTTCAAAGCCTGTCTACCTAAATAGTGACTTACATTCATATGAATTATTTCTCTCATTCTGTAAATGTGTAGTAGCAAAAAGCTTTCTTCATACATAAGCAACATAAGAAAATCATCTTATTTCACTTGATTTATACAGTTAATGATTGTACTTTGTTTTAAAGTTGTTTGCACTCTGGTTTTGCAGGATGATTTTATTTATTTTCAATGAGACCTTTTACCTTTCCAATCTGTGTTATTCCAGTGTTTTGTAGTTTCACAAGTAGCATCATACTGCACAATTCATTTTGCATTTTTGTGACTTGGAAAATGCACATGGAATAAGTTGTGCTGGATTAATCTAGTGCACTAATGAGCCCTGAGCTACGTGTTGCTATATTCATTGCTCTAATACTCACCATGCAGGACCTTGTTTTCTTTATCCACCAGTCTTTGACAGCTGTTATAATTGTGACTGTAAATTTCTTTTCATAAGGCTATGATGCCCCTCCAGTAGAAGATCAATTGCTTTTCTTTCCTTAGCAATAGCTGTAAGAAAGTATTCTTATTTTCTGTTAGGAGCATGAACTTGTGGGATAATATTAGTTAAATAGCCAACTCATCCTTTTTAGAAGAAAAGTTTACAATCGGAGACATATTTTCTGAGGACATTCTGATTAATCATGAAGAAAATAATAAAAGAAATCAGTAAATACGCTGCTCTTTTTGTACCCAGTTGTAAATCCTTTTTTTTTAATCTATATTTTTTTCCCAGGCTGAAGAAGCTGCCAAAAAAAATAACTGCTGCTTTGGAACAGTTGACACGTGGTTACTGTATAGATTGACTAAAGGTGAACATTGCAGTTCCTCTTAAATATCAGTAAAACACACTGGAATCTAAGGAATTAGGTTCATTACTTGTCATTTATATATCCTAGAATTCAGATACTTTTTTTGCAGTTTGTGCTTTTGTATATTCAATAAAAATTGTAATGTATTTGCTGTTACAAAAAACTTACAAATTAATTATTCTTTGGGCCTGTCTGGATGGGAAATATTTATTCGGTGTAATCACCCTTCTAAGAGTATAAGATTTAAAGAGGACAAACAGAGGTAATTGGTGTTGATTGAAGAAAAGTACCTGTGAAGGCAAAATAATAAAGAATTGTTACAAATATGGAACAATGACAAGTTTCTATCCTGAAGACTAATGCCTGAGGAGTCAGATTATGATTGTGATGCAGTGTGGTGCTATTGGCTGTTCTAGACAGGTTTGTGAGAGGAAATAGGGTAATTAATGTGTGCACATTGTAGTGAGCAGCAGGTAAAATCTCTGTGCTCATTGTATCATTGATTTTGCTGATACACACTTGGTTTATATTTCATGGGAGCCAATGAGATGTTTAAATAAAACTCTTAAGTATTTGGATGTGTAAAAATCTTACTTTGTTCTATTTCTTTTCATGCTAGGTTCTGTGTATGCTACAGATTACTCAAATGCCAGTTCTACAGGCATTTTTGAACCCTTTACGGTATGTGCTGTTCACAAAGAATGTTGCTATTTATTGTGCTTCTCAGAGGGTTGCTAATGGTTTTTCCTTTTTCTATTTAATTTCAGAAATGTTGGAATCCCACTTTGTGTCGTCTACTTTCTATTCCAATGTCTATTTATCCACCAGTGAAAGACACAAGGTAACTATGAAGGCATAATTAAAAGAATATGATAACTGTTAAATTAATTGCTAAATTAATTATGATTAATTAAGAAATACTAAATGTTTTGCACAGGTCAAATAATACACAGGTGCACACAAAAAAATTATATGCAGTTATACCTTATATAAAAGTATATGAAGTCCAAAACTTTTTACTGTGTTTCTTGAAGTGATAGTTTTAATGTTTTCTTTAAAATAAATCAGTAGCATTACCTCTTATGTGTGATTCAGACCCAGGTTGTATGTACCTAGATTTCATTTTAACAAAAAGGTCATTTAATTGTGATTTGTTTTAAGCTTCAACTTTGGATCAACTGACTCTGAAATATTTGGGGTACCTATTCCAATAATGGCAGTGGTAAGTGAAAGTATTTTCTTAAATCTGTGTGTTTATATTCTATTTATTTGGCTGTGATTTAGTACATGCTTCTTTCATTAGTATTCTCTTTGAGTTAACTACAGTAGAATTAATTGTTGAATTTTTCTCCAAAAACCCAGTCTAGAACCTTAGGGAGAAGGAGAGAAAGGAACTTTAAGGTTGTGTGACCAAGTAATTCAGTACTGAGTGTAGGACTCTAAGCTCTGGTAATGTGTATGTCTGGCTTAAAATCAGTTGTTCTATATAAAGTTATGCAAGAGTCCATTCTGGCTTGACTTCAGTAAGACCAAACAACTTTAAGAGTATTTGTTAATAGATCCACTTGTGGTACCTTTTATCCCTTTTTTATTTTTCACTAAAAATAAGTGGCAAATAACATGTTCTTTCCTCAGTAGTTAGAATTTGGGTAAGAAAACCTAAAGTGATGATTTGGAGCAAAATCTGCTTGAACTGAGCTAAATAAAAGACTGTCCCCTAGCTAACATGAGTTTGTCGTGTTTTAAAGAACTGTGGACTAAATCTAGCTGTGAACTTACTGTTTCACCAAGGCAAAACCATTAGTAAATACATTTAATAACCATCATCATTGCTGATAAATGGAACATGGAATAATTTAGTGCAGGACGGATATCAATGAAAAAGAAAGGCAGGACCTCAAAATTTCCAACTTTCTATTTGGAGAAAAAGGAATTCAGGCCAAGCTACTCCGTTCTGCTCCCTGGGATTGTAAATGCACTCTTTATCCTTGTTAAATATTAAACCACAAAATACTTCTTTTGTTTCCATAATGCTTTCCAGTGTTGCAAGCAGTACTACAGACATTCACCTTGTGTCTAAACCTGGGGTAATTTGATGCCAGTAATGAGTCTGACTGGACTGTTGTAATGGCCTGCAAATACTTAAAAAATTGTAAATAAGTCCTGTCTGAATGCTCAGTTCCTGAGTGGTTACTTGTATTCAGAACTCCAAAGTGTTTACAGAGATATTTGCAAACCCAACATTGCAGGTAGCTAACTTGTCCCATTGTTTTTGTTGGATTGACAGGTAGCTGATCAGCAGTCAGCTATGTTTGGAGAATGCTGCTTTCACCCAGGAGATGTTAAACTGACAATGGGAACAGGTGGTTTCTGGAATGTGAATACTGGGGAGCATCTCTTTGCATCACGGGGAAGTAAGACAGTGAAGTTTTGGTTTTAGGGGATTTTATTCTTTCAGCTGTTCCTTGATAGCTGTTAATGCTGAAAGTACACAAAAGAATAAAACAGGCCTGTGCTTTTCCTTCTGTCTGTAGGTGTAGAAAAACAGCTTGTGAGCTCTTTCAGAAGAGAAGACTGTGGAAAATTTTAATTAGCAATGTAAATTTTGATTATCCTAAAGTGAGCTTCTCAGGAAGAGAACTTAGTAGCATCATTAGTAATTACATCTGCTACCTGCATCCCTTCTGTTTTGTTTTTTACTTCACCTGTTCTTCATCATAGCAGTGTTGTACAGGATTGGAGAAAAAAAGGATTGGTCCTCTGGCTTCTCACATCAAAATGTTGCAATGAATCATTGCAAGTTCCTCCCCTGGAGCACTTATGCATTGAAGCACCTCTAATGAGATAATGCAGGGTTAGAAGTTAATAGTTTTCTTTTAAAATGGGCTCCCCAGTGTGCTTCTAGTGTTTAAAACTTTATTATTTGAACATCTGTGGTCTGTCAAGCTTGTTAATTTGTCAGAGATAGCTATTTGTCAAGAGACCAACACTGAAGATGATACTGAAGTAAATTTGCCAGCACAGTCTCTCTCTGTCTGTCATATTTTAAAGAATTGCTAATTTCAGGATGTCCACTGCTTAAAATGGGGTGGGGCTGGGAAGGAGGACAGCAGTATGCTAAAGAGAATTTTACCAGCTCAAGTCTTGGAGGACCCTTAACAAATACATGAGATGTGTCAGAACTGAATAGCATAGACATTGAGTTCCCTGTGTGAAAATGCTTTTTATGCTAATTAATTATGTTATTATTATGATATTTTTACTTAGGTAATAATCCATATGTAGTCTGTTAAAATGTAATAGCAAAAACATGCTGTAAAGTTTTTCAATTTAGCTATTGTATTCTGATAGGAGTTAAAATCTTCTAAGGCAGTACTGTAAAACTTCTACTGCTTTAGGCTGTTATTTATGTTAAAATTACTTTCCCTATGTTCTTTGGCTGTTGTGGGGTATGGTAAGTGGGACAAGTTAAGTGCCTGGCTTTCTCAGTGCCCTGGGCATGAAATGGAATGTGTTTCATCTTTAAAGCTGACATATGTGTTTAAGACTGAAAGACAAGTCCCTGCAGCATCCATGTGCAAGCTATTCATCAGCTGCTGTTCCAGTTTTCTGGTCTACATTTAGCTCCTGCATGTAACGGTTTGAGAAAAAGAAAAATAAACAAGAACAGCCTGCCTCACAATTCAGTGATGGAATTATGTTGTATAGGTTTAAAAGCTACTTCTTGTAGTCTGAGGGTTCTTAATACCTCTGGTCATGCCAAGTGTCATGGAGATCCCTTCTCTAGAGGTAGGATTATGTTACATTGCTAGAAACTGGTGTGTGCATCTTTAGGGAGGCCACGTGATGGATGGATGTCTCTGTCCCTAATTAGCTGCTCCTCTGTAGGATCTGTGGCTCAATTAATCTTTTGGGCTTTTTTCTTTGTGGCTTTACCTTTGGTAAAAAACAGTGATTTCAAGGGACACCTGCATGGATGATCTGGAGTTACATATATATTACATTCCCCTTTCAAGAGACAAATACAGACTTTAATCAGTGCTGCTGATGGTTTTATACTGGCAGCACCAGAGTGCCTCTAGCACTAACAGGTTTCTGCAATTGCACTGATACTCCCACACAACTCATTTGGACACAGCAAGCAAACTGGAGATGATTCTGTGAGGACCATATACATCAGCAAAGTCACTTTGAGAAAGCAGAGAGAACCCCTAGCTCCTTCTGATGGTTGTCTGGCCCTTGTAAAGGTACACGGGGACTCATTTACCTTTGTTGCATTACCCATGATCTCTGAGCCCTCAGCTGGGTTTCATAAAGTCTGGGTGCTTTCTTCCCTCCAGCACTTACTGTGCTTGTTTGGGTGAAGTTGTTGCAGTGACCACTGACTACTTGGGTTCTCATCTAGGGACCTGAAAAGCCATTTCTCTACCTGCAGTGCAGGTGAAACGTTTTTACTTTCCTTTTTTACTTTCTGTGTGAGGAAGCATTGCATATTAAACAGGAAGTTTAAAAGTACGTCACTTTCATCCTCTTCTGTGAATAAGATCTGTGCTCTAAGTTGGTGTTACCTTTTTTGTGTGTAGATGTCTGTTTCAATTTTGTGTTTCCTACCTGAGAGCTATGCCTTCATGCTTTATGTTTTGGGGAAAAACACTCTTACTTTTTAGAAACCCTTGGGGAAAGTTGGATGGACTTAAATACAAAAACATTGATAAATTTTAACATTAAGGTATGCGCGATCTCTTAGATAAAAATAAAAGTAGGCACAGATAGATCTTCAGTTTAAAGGTGTGTTTTGGTAATTTGATAGCAATTTTTTAGGTTAACTTTGGTCTAACAAGCTGTTGCTTAGTTCTCTTGTAATCCTATCACTAAAGTTTTAAACACATTTAACCTCTTCCAGTGACTTTTTAGCTTGAATTCTACAACGGAATTGAGTAAAGTTTATATATATATATATTTAGGTGGGTTTACTGTGAGGAATGTTTGTATATGTTTTTCTGGAAGCATTTAATTTAACTGAGTGTTTTGTTTCATGGAAAATAATTCAGCTCTTTATCCACTGATCGGTTGGAAGATTGGGGAAGAAGTTGTTTACTTAACGGAAGGCTCCATATCAGACATTGGCACTACCATAAAATGGGCTCAGGATATAGGTAAGTTCTTTCATTTTGTGCAGGGTGAAATATATAACTGCTTAAGAAGCTGTTTTATGGGTTCAGAGTTACGTTACTGGATTTGATTTGATTATTCAGAATTGAAGGAAGTAGTCTACATGCTTTGGACAGCAGAAATGCACAGGTGCTCTGCCAAGTGTGTTTGCTGCAGGGAATTTGATTTGCACAGTCATCTCCTCTTCATTCTCTGCCTCAGACTGTTCTGCCTAACTAGGCTTTTATTTTCCTGAAACATTTCTCTACTCACTTGCTTTTGAGAGGTCTTGAGCTGTGCATCTCATAACTAATAACAGGTTTGATTTATATGAAAATAACATGAAGAACTTTGCAAGTAACAGTAAGTTGTTTCATGTGAAAGTAATGTGCCTTTTGGGTGTTGTTATTATTTTGTAATGAAAGGTTTTGCATTCCAGTTTAATGACAGACTAAGAAAATACTACCTCTAGTATTTATGTAGTAGCTGATGGTCAAACCCACTGATGGTTCATAGGACAACTGTTCTCAGTGTTCTAATTAGAACTTCAGAATTTACTTGGCTTACTTAGAAATTTGGTACATTTTTGCTAGGATGAGAAAGAAGAGATTGATGTCTCAAACTTCGGACTGTCTGGGAAGGGTTTTCCTCAAGTGTAACTCACCACAAAATTCCACATTTCTTGAAGCTGTCAGCATTAGGTGCATGTGTACATGTGTGTGCCCTTAAGGGTTAAGTATGACTCAGATTGGTCCTCACATCTTCATCCAACATTTGACTAAGCCTAGAGAGTAACAGCCGCTAGGCTTTGGAGGAAATGACTCAGTTCAATGCACAGTTCAGTGCTGCAGACTCAAGTGTCAGTGCTACACATGTAAGCTTGCTACTTCAGACTCCATAACCAAAATGGGTAATTATCCATATGGAATTTATCTGTACTTAAAATGGATCATAGGTATATGCAAAAATATAAAGAATTTTTAGCTAGTCAGTAGTAAAATGATCATGACCTACAGTTGCTACCATACAAAAAAAAAAAAGGGAGGGATGTTTTAGAGATGGGATAAATAAAAGGCAAGCTGCTTTAAACTCTGTAACAAGGCCTTTATTTTCTGAAAATATTGTTGCAGAGAAGCAGAATTCAGAAACTTTTATCAGTTTTAGAGAATGGAAAAACTTTAGCTTTACAGGAGGAATTGGGCCAAAAGACGAGGTAAAGTTAATGGCCTCAATAAGGGTGTGAGGCTCAACATGGATGAAGATGAGACAATAGTGGTTTGGAAGTAGTAATTTTTACAGCAAGGCAAACTTAGTTTAGTGGACTTCTTTTAATGGAATCATATAAGAATTTTGAAGACGTAGTAGTATGTGGAATTTCCTCATGAAGTCAGTCTTACCTGATTTTTTATTTTCTATTCTGGTGTAGAGGTACTGTATGTATAATTCAGTAATAGCAAAGATAGCAAGAAGGACAAAATGTGATTTAGGTTTATTAGTCTGAACACAGTAGAATCCATAGTTTTCCCACAAATTCATAAAGGTTACAAAGGTAAAGTGAAATTCTTGCTAAGTTATAAGATGGCTCTTCAAAGGTAAGTTGAGCTAGATTAAACAAAGTTACCTTTAATAGGAAAATTCACTTTTTTAGACAAGAAAAAGCAATAGCTCTTACAGGAGACCTCTAGTCTCCTTGTAAAATCATGTTGTGTGGCCACATAAGGACATCATTAGTTACAACTGTGGAAGATGGATGTTAGTACAAGAGTTGCATGTGGGTGAGGTACAAGCTAAAGAGGAATGTCTGTAGAATTATGAAAGGAGTCGTCTGGCTGGACAGAGAGCAAAAGCAGTGTCTATCCAAGAGGCATTATTGCCAGAAGAGGTGATCTATTACCCTATGTGTCACTTGTAAAGACACTAAGGGTGCTGATAAAATATGGGTATTAAAGACTTTCTCTGTAGTTGTTAGGTGGTTGGACTGACAGTAACAACATGGGAAGAAAAAATATGTTCTATGAATCTAAGGTTTTAGCACTTTTAGGGTGCCATTGTCATTCTTAACTCCCGTTTATGTCTTGAACATTAAAAGTCTACAACACAGCAGATAGGAGAGAATCCTTTTGAGTTTAGCCTTCATCTGAATAGTTTGGGATTATTGATGTGACTGATGGACATGAAACAGAGAAGAGATTGTTTCCCTTAGAACATGCGGTTTGAAAATATGACAAAAGGAGTAATCTGACTCTAGATTTTTTCTCTTAGTAAGACAAAATTAAGGAATTGATTGAAATTATAACATCATACAATCTATGTATCTTCACAGAACTTTTCACCAGTGTAGATGAAACGGCAGAAATGGCACAGAGTGTTGCTGATTCTCAAGGTGTTTGTTTCATTCCAGGTTTGCAGGTAAATTATTATTAATAAAAACATCAATAATATATTTTAATAACTCAAAAAATAATTATTGCATTTTTAAAGGTAATAATTTACATCTTATCAAAGTATTTATTCTGTCTTGTTGAGGTTCTTATTGTCTGTTGCTCATCAGGATACATGAAGGCCATTGTCACATCAGAATGGTTAAATGCCATTCCTCCCCTTGAGAAAAACCCTACCAAATAGGAAAATTAGTGATGGACAGATAAACTAAATTATTTGCCACCACTAACACAGGCAATGGCTGCAGAGACACAAACCAATGTCACAGCTTTTCAGCTATGAAGTACAGAGCTTTCATTGAGACAATGCTTCTAATCACCGTTCTAAAATAAGTCATTTCTACTTTTGAAAGTCAATTCATTAGTTTTTCAGGAGTTCAGGAGGGGGTGTGTGTGAAGTCTTGTTAGAGAACAGCAATATCAGTAATATGAGCGTGCCCTGTCCTAGACACTTAGTGTGCACTTTAAATGCATTTTAAAGGGAAATTATATGGATTAGTCTTTTTAGTTTGTCTGAATTGGAAGAAGTCACTTAAATGTTTTTGCTGTTGGAAGAAGCAATTTAAACTGTTTACTGAGTAAGCTAAAATAACACTATATACCTCTTACATACTGTTTTCCATTTTCTTCTTTCAATATGCTGCCTGTTATTGTCGTAAGTTATTTTTTTTCTTACTCCTTATAAGTTCTTTCACAAAAGCCTACAAATACAATTCACTGAACTCATGGTGACATCTTTTCTGCAGGTTTCTGGGGATGGCCCATATTTATGTGCCTCTTTCATGGGGCTGAAACCTTCCACTAACAGAAACCATCTTGTTCGAGCTATATTGGAATCTGTAGCTTTCAGGTACTGCTTGTTAAATGATCTGGCTTATATTTTCTTATGTTTGATTTTCTTTAGATCAGCAGTGTTAAATGCATACATGGACTTTTACAGTTTGTACAATACACTACAGTTACACTGGAAAGGAGTTTTAGCTGCTTCCTTTTTTTTAACACTTTACAAATAAATTTGTGTATATTTGTCAGTTCAGAGTTTCTGTCATTAAGTAACCATATAGAGATTCTTAAATAATGTTGTTTTCTGCATCTTCTAAAAGCGTTTTCTGTTTGAAGTTTGTCCTTCCTCTCCTGACAGTGTTTTGTCAGAAACTGTAGTCCTCTCCAGCTGTGTTTAAAGTATCCGGGAAGCTGGAAGTTTTATATTAGCTTTTGTTTGAAGTTTGAAATTTTGGTGTTTTATAAAACAAAGTAACAGGCCTCTTAAACGTCTTAAAAGATGTGAATGGCCAGCAGCTTCCAGATCTGTGAAGGCTAAAGCTGTCACTGCTGATACCACATCAGTATCTCACTGCTTTGCCAACCCCAACACGCCTCAAGCTGGAGCTGAGTATGGATTGAGCCTGGCTCACACTGCACTGTGGCCAGATAGGGGGCACTGATGTGATTCCTTCCATGTAGGCAAGAGCTTTGCTTTGGGCATAAAAATCTCCTGCAAAGAGCTCAGAAAAGATGTCTGGAGGAGGGCAGCATTCTGAATTGCTGCAGCTGGTTTCTAATGCATTTTTCTTCTGCACTGTAAGCCTGAACATGAGATGCAGTAATTTCTGAACTGGCATATGGGTGTCTTGAAAAGGATGTTAAGGGATGTTAAGAACTCATCTATCTCATTCAAATACTGCATACAACTAACTAGAATAAAGTAGATATCCTTTGTGTTTAGATTTTCTTCCATTAAATGAAATGGTTTCAGGAAAAAGTCAAACTTGAAGGCTTCAGATATTCAGAATAGCTGGATAAACTCCAGTTAGCACTGTTGGCCTACTTTCCTCACTCTAAGCCACTTGTTACATCAACAATTGCATCTCTAGAAGCCTATCAGTAACTTCTGGTGGGAAAAATGAACTTTTTACAGTGACTTGCTATAGAATGGGCCATGATTTAGCCATAGTTGTGCCTTTGTAACAGTGACAAAAACCAGACACCAGTTTCAGTGGGTTTGGGCTTTTCATTTATGCGTTCTAGAAACGTTTCACCTGTTGCAGCAGGTCTAACAGAACTGAGGCTTTTCTTGTCTTATATTTGTTTTCTGCCTATGTAGATATTGAAAACACTTTATGGAATATATAATGCTTAATTCAACTAAATATTTTTTTTAAGAAACAAACTGCTTTATGATATCATTGTGAAGAAGGTGCACATTCCTCTTCAAACTATTCGGTAAGTTCCCTGTAACTTTTAAATTTGATATATAAGGGTTTGGTTTTAAACAGGTTTGAGCTTTATTATGCATTTTATCTTTCTGTAAACATTCTGCTGTTTAGAAGTAGATGGTTTCCAAGTCAAATGTTAATGTAACTTAAGCAGCAGTAGAGTGTACCCACAGCTATTGGCATTGGTGATTGTTAGTAGGGGAGTAATGAAGTGCTGTAATTATTAAAACAAAAATTAAAAAGAAGGCATATCCATGTTTTCAGGTAGCACTAGACTGCATATAGCAATGCCTACCACAAAGGTCATTCTACCCTTTGTCATCATTCTTTCATGCTGACATTTTCTGTGCTGGGTCTTTCACAGACATTGGTTAAAACTGGTTCTATCTGTGAGGGAAAGAGGGAGATTAGTTCTACCATTCAGTTGTTAAGACATTGGTTTTGCTTTAATCTTTGAAGAACAAAGATTAAATTTAGTGATTTGATTAATATCAAATTTAGTGAGGTAACTATTATTCCTGGAATATGCTTGCACAACATCTAGCTGAATTAAACATTGCTGGAAGACCACATTTCACATTTTGGTAGGGGCCGCCTTTGAGCACACCAGCTGTCAGAAGCTCCAGCCCTCTGAGGCTCAGAAAGCTCAGCAACAGGATTCCTCCCTCGGGCAGCCAGGGGTCAGCATGACACTGCAGGCAGGAGCAGAGGCAAGTGTTCCCATCCCTCCTGGGCCTCTGCAAAGGAAGAACAGACTGGCAGGCATGCAGACAGAAATCAAACTCTCAGTGGAAAAAAAGCAAGAGTACAGAAGAGAGGAGGTAAAAGTTTGTGCTTTCCATCACATATTGGGAGAGAGCAGGCAAAGGTGAAGAAGCAGCTGGGGTTAGGGGTTTAAAGATGAAAAGTACCAGAACTTTGATTACTTAGGAAGCTTTTTAACATAGAAAATTGCATCCAAAATTTGAGAAGTCACATTAAAAGTGCAAACTCTTAAAAAACTCTTAAAATACGAGAAATGTGGAAATACAGCCTAGGGAGCATTAGAATTCTGATTCCATTTCATTGTAATGTAAACTTTAAATTGCACTATCATGTTGTTTTTTATTCATGGATATAAAATCACAGTTTTATATGGTGTCTGTATTAAATAAAATCAGTAGCAATTCAGCTTGTGGATTAAATGTTGAAACATAATGAGACACTCAGTGGGGTTCTCAGTAAGGTTGCAAACTGCTCTGCCATCCTTACATCCACACATCTTCTGCATCTGTCAATTACCTATCATTTTTTGTTGTTGTTTTTATCCCATAAACCCATTCATTCCTTTTTTAGCTGTTGTCCTGTATTCCTTCCTTCCTGGTCTCTGGGCATTGTTTTCATTAGTCCTCTATATATCCCTATTCCTTCTCTTTGCTTGTCTCAACACCATCAAGGAAAGCATAGAGAAAGAGCCCTCAGCTTTAGTCCACATGTCCTACAGCTAATGAGTTTTATTACCTTTCTGTAGCAATAAACACTAGATGTCTTCCCTGCACTGCATTTGATAGAACAACAGCTCCATACATAGCTGGTATTGGACTACAAGAGCATAATGAACTTATCTAGGACATTTCAAAGATTGCTTTTTTATAGTTATTTTGTTTGCAAGAGTAATTACTTTGAAATCTCAGATGATTAAAGATCAGCACTGATAACTTGTAGTTTTTTCCATTAAATTGGTCTCAAATTAAGAAAATGGACAGGTGGAAGCCTCATTCTGAACTTCCTCTTAAAAAGAAGCAACTGTGAAGGCATTTTAGCTAACTAATACAAAGGTTTGGTAGTAAGGAATGAGGTACTTTTCCAGATCTGAGAACATATGAAAGGATTTGTTTGGTGTAATGGTTTTGACTGTTGTCATATTGTGGTGGTAACTATGTAAAGGTTCTGTTATAAACCCGAACATTTCAGCCAAGATGATGTATAATTTTAAAAGACAGGACTTTCAGAGCTTTTGATAGTGTCCTGTGTCCCCATCTGTCTACCATTTCTCTCTGAGTTTATACTTTTTCCTTCTTTTTGTTTTGGCACCTTGTTCTGTCCTCTAAACGTACCCATAAAGTGGAAATGAATTTGCACACGAGTGATAGGAAGATTTCTGCATAACTGTGAAATACCAAACGTTTCCTGAAATGCTGGTAATAAGCACTGAACACATTTCATTTAACTACTTCTTCCCTTCTCCCTATAGAGCTGATGGAGGTGTCAGTAATAATAGTTTTGTCATGCAGATGACATCAGATTTAATTAATAAGAAAATAGAAAAACCAGCAAATGTGGACATGTCTAGCCTTGGTGCAGCTTTTCTAGCAGGCCTTGCTTCAGGTACGTAGACATTACTTTTTAATTTTTTTCTGCCTTTATAATGCATGTTGTAAATGCAATGGAAAAGAGATTGGACAAAAAAAGGGCATAGCTTCAAATAATTGTAACCCCTCCCCAAAGAATTGCTTTAGCCATTTTTCTGGGAATCTAAGGTAAATAGTGTTTTTTCTCTGTACAGTACAATTAGAAGGATGTATTACTAGAGAAGAAAGGTGAATCCTGTCTTTGCAGCCTCTTCTTCCTTGACTCAGGCATTCCATGTCCATTCCCATACTGGTGCTGATGGCTGGGGATGGGCCACGTGGCCAGGGAGCCACCATGCTCACCTGCAGCACTGTCAGTCCTGCTCATGCTGTGTCCTGTGAACACAGCCTGTGTCCTCTGAGGCTTTCACAGGAATGGAGGTACTGAATAAACTATTAACAGGAAAAACAGCTCTACTCACACAGAATCGTTTCATATTGTTAACCAGACTGAAAGCTACAAACTGTTGATTGTTTTGCTTAATATGCACCTACAAAACATGTTTTTGTTGAAGTGCTTTTGGTATGTAAATAACACAAATGAAGGTAAAAAATATATGGTTGGATAAGACTTACTCAGCAATTAAAAGAGCAAGGAAGTTGAGACCCTTGACAGGAATGATTTAATAACATAAATTAATAGGAATCTGTATCACCAGCTGTTTCTTGCCATCTATACAGTTTAAGAGAGTAGGAAAGCAGCTAAGTCTTGGTTTCTGTGGCCTTTCTTCATTGAGAAGGACCTGCAACCAAAAGCATTTTGTGGATGAAACCTCAGAGATCTTCAGTGTACCAGAGCTGTTCCTTGGAAACCATCCCAGTTAAGCAGATGCGCTGTTGTCAGGATTCCAAACAAGTGGATCCTATTGGAAAGGATTTTCACAATATTAAAAATATGCTTCCCCCTGAGAAAGTTGTTGGTAGAGTAAAGAAAAGCTGTCATTATTTCTTACTGTGTTTCTGCTTTGGATCTCTTGGAAATAGATTAAAACAACTCAAAAATAACATATTGCAGTTGAGCTGGAGAATGAATTTTCTGTTTATAGGATTTTGGACTGACAAAAAACAGCTAAAGAAGTTGAGGCGAATAGAAGCAGTGTTTGAGCCCCAGAAGGATTCAGAGGAATACAGACCTGCTATGGATGCATGGCTGCAAGCAATGAAACACTCACCACACTGGTAGAAATTGGCATTTTAATTTTAGAAGAATTAAAACGGTTTAATTCATATTTTATAACAGCTTGACATTAACAGGACAGTAAAAAACCATAACTGGAATTTGTGATGGTGTATTGTAAGTTGTGTGGTATTTCAGTTCCCCCCCTGCTGCTGGATTACTTACCATACTGTAATGAACCTTCCCATCATCCCTGTGGCAGCTGTGGTCCAGCTGCAGCATTTGTGTCCCTTCAGTGACCTCCTTTGGGTGGCCCAGCTGCTCAAATCCTACCAAGTACTGCACGTGGGCTGTTCTAACTGGGATGGGTTTTCTACTGAGCAACTCGCCTCCCTTCGCATCTTTGAAATCTTGGGTATGTTAATCATCAAGGAAGGGCAAAAGGTACATTTACTCCCCTAGGCATTGGTAAGAAACAAAATGATTGTTGGGGCTGGGTTGTGAGGAATTCAATTGTGTACAAAGAGATTGTTTTGGTAGTAGCCTGTTACCACCTTGTGGTTGACACTGGGCGCTGTGATCACATTATTTGTGCACTAGATCAAGATGAAATACAAAAGCAAATGGGCTTTCAACACTCCGTTAAAAAGATCCAGGATTTTTGTGGCTGATACTTTGTGGCTAGCTTGTAGCTCAATTTTTAAAAATTTTATAAAGACCAAAAGCAATTTTATCTGGTGTAGCCAGCACAGATACATTAAAACTAGTTCCAGGTATTGTAAAAATCTGTACTGCTAGTATCTTCAAGGCCATTTTTAAATCCTATTATTATTAGCTAAATGGGAGTAAAAAGTCTATTTTTGAAGCTAAAAATTACTTCTGTATTTTTTAAACAAATAAATTGTAATTGAAGAAATGTGGAGTTAATTATTCTTATATATTTGCTTATTTCTAATATTAAATTATTGTAATTTTCTCAGGATTATGTGTAAATCAGCTTCCAAAATGTAAAATGATTAAACATTTTAATTTCAGAATAATATCAAGTTCAAGCTGTCGCTGATTTGTATTCCACAGACACTAGAGATAAGAAACATTTATAGATTTAACATCATTGAAAGAAGGCTGAAGAACTAGAATTCATTTTCTTGTGCTGATACAGAGAAGATCAAATCGTACACCATTTCTTCAGTTTCCTTTAATCATGTACCCTGAGTCAGAGCATCTCCTCTAGCTGTGTTCAGACTCCATCTCATTTAGCTGTCAGCCCTAGCTTAACATGCCATTTCTCTTGTTCTTCTGTTACATTCTGCCCTTCAACCTGTGCTACATCTTGGCAATTTTCTTTTCTCTGGGTATCTTTCCAATTCCCCTTAACCTTTAATGTGAATCCTTAAATGAAGTGCAGAAGCAAGTGTGTCTGCTGATTTCTAGTAATATGCCAGGCTGTAGTGCCAAGACTCCAATATAAAGTTCCTCGATGAGATTCCCTCCACTCCTCCTGCTCTAAGGTAAGATTCTGCAGTTACAGGACATGTGAAACAATTGCTTTGCTTTAACTTGTATTCAGCTTGGGATTTTCCTCTGTCATCACAAAGTCACTGCTGAAGAAAATGCTCATTAGCAAGAAGGTTCTGTCTCCAAGGCCAAGCAGAAAGGCTTTAAGTCTGGCACTCTGGGCAGGAGTTTGTGCCTCAGTCACTGGTATTCTGCACTTTGTTCTTACTGAGGGAGTTGCATCAGCATCTGCCTGGGTATAATGTCCACCTCTTGCCCTTTTGTTGAAGGCTCCTTGACTTTGGTTCTTTTGATAGCCTGGAGGTTTTGTTGGGCTGAGCAGGCAGTGTTGCAGTGCCCCCAGACAGAGCTTTAATGGGAGCTGAAGCTGATTCTGTTCAAGTTGCTCTGCTGAAGGCAGTTCTGCACCATGTGCCTGATCCTGCACCTTTATGTGGTGGTTGTTTTCACCCTGGCAATGGCACAGCTAGAGAGAGAGAAGATACCCAAGAGATTATGTAGTCCTCTTGCTCTAGGTGGTCTCCTAGAGGACACACTCTGGATAACCATTTTACCACTGTCACTGTTTAATTTGAAGCAGGAATTCAAGCTGTTTTCCTTTCACTAGCCTCAAACCTACAGGAGAGAAACTTCACTACAAATTAAGGATGTGAAAAGGCCTTGGTATATTTACCTGCTGAACCTTTCAAATGGCCTGCAGAGTTGTGAGTTCTCTTGTGGAGAGGTTCAAAGTAGGGAGTAAGGCTCTGAAACAAAGAGAGGTGTCTGAAAGTCAGTCAGGATGGAGCAGCCTTTGGAGATCAGAGCATTTGCCACAGCTTGTGACATGAAGTTGCCCAAAGACTGAGCAGACTGACATATTGAAGAAATTTGGTTACTGATCAAAGCCTCTTTTGCTTATCTTTTACAAGAAAAATTGATTTTATGTTCCCAGGAAATCTTTAATGTGATGATATCTAAAAGTGGTACCTGTTAATTGATAATGGATTTGAAATAAGCTTTAGATACGTTTTTACAGGTGCTGTGCTGTCTCAATTTTTGCTATACAGAAGGGCATTAAGACCATTTTAGAACCTCACTCATAGTAACTTTTATTTAAAATATGACAGCTTTTACTGCTATCTTTTTTTACTTGTATTTATTTTTTTTTTCTCAAGGTTTTCCTCAGTTTGGAAAGTATATGCAATTTTACATTTTCTATCAGCTGAGTTTGATAATAAAGATAACAATACAAAATTACAAATATTAGCTAATTTGTAGTTTTGTCATTTTAAGGTACTCAGTTGAGATTTAATGTTTTACTTAGTATTGGAGAGTAATGCAGCTCATTAGCATATGAAGATTTGCAGTTGAGATGTTTTAATGATCTCTGGGCATTCTGCCTTCACAGATCACACAGTGCTGATAGTAGATAACGTCATATCAGTTTGGCAGCTACATCATTCATAACATATAGTCCTTTTAAATATGTGGGGTCTATGTGGCATGAAAAATAATGCCTCATAATAATCCCTCTGTTGTTGGAGGAATCTTGCTACTATTGGAATAGTTGTTGTATATCAGGAGAAAGGGCAGATGAAAATGTCTTTAGATAGTTGAAAATACTGAGCAGCGGTATGAATTTTGTTACATAGCTAAAAAAAAGATCAAGTCAGCTGTGTTTAAAATCTTACTGTAATGAACTTGACCAAGATTTTTGAGTACTGTTTTCTGTTAAGCAGTATTTTCTGCTCTACTCTAACAGCTAATTTTAGGTAAAATTAATCCAGTTGCTCTCATTTTTTTTTAAGAGCATTTTGACTTATTTTCCTGTCAGGAGACAGTTTAAAAAACCAAAATACTGAGTTGCTGAAAGCCTGCTACCTTCTGCTGGCATAATCTCTGTAGCCAGATCCTTCAATTAGTCCCACTGTTTCCAGGATCAGGGCACAGCACAAGAGGCTCACCAGTTGAAGAGAAACCTTGTGGAAAGAGGTAAGAACCATTTCCTGCCAGTCTGTGGGGTTGTGTTACTGAACTGAGCCAAAGAGTACAAAGGTGTGAGCCCCTCTTGAACAAAGAGGTGAGAGTCCTGCACGTGAGTCGGGGAATATGGCAGTGCTCTGACCCAGAAGTTGGGCAGTGTGTTAGTGGAAGGTTGTTTGGGGAGTCGGGGCAGGTTCAGCAGGAGAAAAGGGCTGGTGGTGGAGGGAGAGCCTGTTTTGGGTTAATGTTTGTGCAGGTTATCACAGCAAGGCAGGAAAGAAGTAAAATCAGCAAATATCAAAAAGTGATGTATCATAAAAGGGGAAGGAGGGGGCATCTAGGAGGGATCTGACTCCATCTGACTGGCCCGGGGGAGGGAGCAAGGTGATGTCCTAAGGCTGGGACACCAGATGGGTGCTGGAGGGAGACACAAGAGCTTCCTGCAGGGCAGGCATAGCTGCTCAACCCACACCTTAGCACGTCTGAAAAACCCAGTTCTAAGGGTTTGTTCAATGCAGCCATCATTCTGAGGTAAAATTTGGGATTTGTGAAGGTTCTGAAAGATTGTGTATTGGTATAGAATGTTACATCAGGAGTGTATATACAGTCATGCAGATTGGTCATTGTTTCACCACCTTCAAACTCAACAGTGTGTGTGTATATATATGTATCTATAGTCTGCAATTTGCTGTTGAAAGCAAATGCAAACTACAGCAGTGACCTTCCTTCTGTTTCTCTCCTTGGAGGTTAAAATTGTTATTTTTCATATTCATAATCAGTTCCAGTATCTGACTTCAGTTCATCAGTGTTTCTTGCAAAAAAGTAAATAAACCAGTGAACCAAAAAGAGATCTGTGAAGCCTAAGTGTCTTTATTGAGGCTGGGTTCAAGTATTTGTTTAGCTGTGGCAACTAATAATAGTGCAGTAAACCAGCCAACCTGGTTGCTTCTGGTTTACTTCCTTTTTTAAGGTAGTGTGTGCCTTCTGCACTGCTGTCAGGGTGTGTGTCATGTTAGTGGCTGTGCTTGTACCTGTTAGAGGGAGCTCCAAGAGAATACACAATAGTTTGCGTATTTCTGTTGCTTTTGTGAATGTATCTTGCATAACACTGCCAAATATTGATAAAGGGTCTTGTTACATGTCATGGAAGTGTTTTACAGGGGATGAAAAGAAACTAAAACCACAATCTGCAAATTCCTAGGCACATGGAAGATTTTCAGTTGTAAACTGCCCACTGAAGTAAATATAAAGGTCTTGTTCGCTAATGTTTTCCTCAGACTGACATTCAGGAACTCAATTTTATAGGCTGAACACCTGTTTTCTTGAGGTTCCTTCACTTTTTAGTGGACAGGATCAAAATTATGTCCTTCTGGAGCATTTAATGATGTCTGTAATACAAGAAAAACACAAGTTTACCATGTTTAATTTAGTATGTATATGATCTGTAGAGATCTAAAGCACATAAATAGTGTTTGTGTCCCCATAAACCTTGTTTTGCTCAGCTTGCTCAGTGGCATTAAGCTGAAGTTGTGTTAGAGGAATGTGCAAAATGGGTAACTGCACGCCTTGGATGTGTGCCTGGCTGCACTCCAGGAATACTTAACAAATGTTGCATCGTTGCTTTGAATGGAACTAGTGCCAAATTTATTTATTTTATTTATTTATTTATTTTGCCCCCAAGAGTGCTTTCTATTTATATGGTTTCTGTAAGAATATGTAACCCTGCTTCTTGAAACAGATTTTTAAAGCGGTAAGGAAATGTTGAAATCGAACACTTCTTAGGGCTTTTCAAAGGCGCCGAGCTGGGCCTGTGTTTGTGCGGCTGCGGGGAGGGTCCGGGTCTCGCAGGGCGGGGGCGGAGGTGCGAGGGCGCGGTCGCTGCTCGCCGGTCCCGCCGCCGCTTTGTTGTCCCGGCAGCCTTTGTTCGCAGGGGGAACACGGAGCTGGGCCCGGCACGGTGCAGAGGCGACCCTGGCCTCGTTCTGCCGCCGCCTCCCGCACCGGGGCCGGATGTTCCTGCAGCGCCCGCGGCGCCGGGCCCGCGGCGGGGATGAACTTTGCATCCCGGAACGCAGCCCCACCAGCGCCTCGCAGATAAGCGGCACGGCCGGCGGCCGCAGCCAGCGCGGCGCCGCGCGCTGTGTGTAAATACAAGCCTATATATATTTATATGTTTGTGTATCTATACACTTCGTTCCGCCCGCAGCGCCCGGGCGCCGCTGGGACAGGTGCGGCCGCATGGAGCAGTCGCGGGGATCGAACCCGGGACCCCCAGCGCCGACAGCGGCGGGCG
>VYXD01015615.1:884833-968589 GCA_013397195.1 Hylia prasina
CGAGCTCCCGGCCCTGCTCCGTGGTGCTTGAACTTCGTGTCGGGGCGGTTCTCACCCGCCGGTCTTATCGGGAGAGGGTCAGTCCGGCACAACAACAACAACAAAACTTCCCTGCCTGCCTCTTCCTGGGAGTTACAGGCCTGCCCGGGCTTCCAGCTGTAAAGGGCTCAGCGGCAGAGGTGAATCCAGTGTAAACACCGTCTGTTGGAGCTGAAAATACAAACAATAGGAGGAAAATACGGAATAAGGAAACTTCCTTGAAATGTGGAAGAAAACCGCAAATGAGAGCGTGCTCCCTCACTGGGTAAAGGGGGGATGCCGAGCTCTGTATCACAGCTTATGCTGTTCTCCTCTGGAGGAAGGACTTTGGGTTTCATTTTCTCTGTAAATTCTCGATTTGACAGAGAAAAGGAATAGTTTTAATTGATATGATGTAATATGCTGGGTAAAAAATTTTTACGAATTATTTCTTGGTCAGTTTTCATAATTCTGAAAGCAGTTAATTTTTTTTCTGACTCTTCATTAATGTGGCTCACAGGGACTTTTTTTCAACTTTTATCAGTGACGTAGCTTCAATATGTTGACAGAAGTTAGTAAAATGGTGGAGGTTCTGTGGTGCTGTAACAAATTACAACTTATACAACCTTTGATTCAAAAATAATGTTATGCTGGTAAAAATGGATGCTGTTAAAAAAGAAATGAATACATTTTCTCTATTCCTTTACACTTCCCAAATTAATTTCAGTTCTTTTGATTATATTATATCCTGTCATACACAAAAAAATATCTGTGCAAGTGGGGCAAAGACTGAGAGGGCCAGTGTTATAGGGCAAATGTAGAACTGTATTTCACAGCCCATATTTATGCCAATGCTGTGTATACTCTCTGGTGTTTTTGATGCAGTGAAGTACTGAACTTCAGGAATTTCTGTTCAAAGTAATGTGTAGGGTGTTAAATATAGGACCTTGAAAAAAACGTGGGAGACTAAGGAGAAGTTTGCATATAGAAAGAAAAAAAACTTGGCAGGAGAGGTGGTCAAGAGGAAAAAGTCAAGTTCTTTGAAAAGTTTCTTACTGTGAAGCAAGTCTAGTGCCTCTAGAAGAGGACAGAGTAAGAGGTCAAATGATTTAGTTCTTTACTAGGGGAAAAAATGAAAATTATTAAATATTAATAAGATTTTCTCATGGGTGAATTTAAGAGTGATCTTAAATTACTGTGAAATTATTTGGCATTCTTTTAACTGCTCCATCTCTGAACAAAAATCACTACTGCAGCATAGCAAAAAGAAACCATTTGACTTGTACTATCTTGATATAATTAATTTTACAGAAAACACACCAATGAGAGGAATGCTCTTAATTGCTGCAGAGGGTTCTGAGTGGCAGCCTCACTTTACAAAGTGGGAAGGTAGAGTTTTCAGAACAGCATCTTGGCAGCAGCTCTCCAGTGTAAAAAGCACAGGCCAAGCAATCCAGCTGGGCAGTAGCAGTGCTGTTTTGCAGGGGATGTCAGTAGGACAAGAGAATTCCTTCTCTTTGTCTGCTCTTGTCTCTGTTGGACAGCACTGTAGAGATCTCTGGTGCATCTGGACACACTTCATGAACAGTTGTGAGCACCCTCCCAGTGAAGATCTTTCAGTAACTTTGGCTAGAATTGTTACAGGTTTAGTGAGGAAACAAGGACCAAAATTCCAGCATTGCATCCTCTTCAAGGGTACATGGTGTTACTTGGTTTGGATGTGCAGACCTTGTCACTGTGCCTTTGACTGTGAATCTCTAAATGCAATATAAGAATAGTGACTTGCATGGGATAGGGGGAAAGCTGTGGAGACAGAAATATTTAAATTTCTGCATCCTAATGTGGNGGGGGGAAAGCTGCTGCAGCCCATCCTGTGGAGACAGAAATACTTAAATTTCTGCATCCTAATGTGGAGCAGCATGAGTTCTAGTTATAGCCACTCTATTTCAGTTCTTGGAATTGCATTTCTTCTAGTGTGCTACCTTAAAATAATGTTCTTAGGGCTGTCCCTAATAAGTGGTATTTTCTTAAATTGATTGCTTTTTCATTTTTTGATTGCAATGGTGTAAGACTTTCTCTGCTACCTTTCCAATTACATCCACTGTACATGACTCCTAATGAACCAGCAGTGAATCTTAAAATAGGGAAAATCAGCTGTCTGGTCTACTGCAAGGAAATACACTTGTGGATTTTTTTGTGCATAAAGCCAAGAAAACACTGGAATCAGATGGGTTTATCACAAAACTTTAGGTATTAGGTGAAAAACAATCCCAATGTCTTGGCGTGGTAATAGTGCACATACCGTGGTGGAGCAGAGATAACAAATACCTGTGGCAGGATCTGAGAAACCAAGGATAGGCAAGGAAATATTGTAAAAGGTGCAGGTGTGGTAGGGAGTGACAGATTTGTAACAATTTTCTGGATTGATTCTTCATGTGTGTTTTGTAACATCCACTATTAGAATGAAATGAATTCTTTTTCCCCCCATTATTTGATTTGTAGCCTATGACTCTTCTGCAAGAATCTGAGGCAGTCATAAGTGATCTTACTTTCATGGTTTCCTTAAAGGAACTCCTTTCCTCCTTGGTCTGATTTCCTGTGTGCAGTGATAGTTTCCAAAAAAGGGCTTTACAGATTGTTCAATCTTACTTCTATGCTTTTCAATATTTATAGCATAAAAATCAATCTAAGTCAAACTGCAGGCCAACAATTCACTTAGTACTGTTGAAGAAACTCTTTGCCTTTCAGAATATGGTTTGCAAAATCCACAGCCTACATGAAGGCATTTTTGAGGATATTTGTATTTGCTTAAACCTGAAGTAACTTCTAGATTTTTGTAGCACTGACTTGGTGAAAAATAATGCTTTAGCCAGCTCACATCCAATATTGGCTGTCACTATGGAGCCTGGAACCAAGCTGGGAAAAGATGAGGGTTTGGTTTTGTTAGAGTACTTGGTTGTGAACTGCAGCAATTCAGGTGTTGGCAGAGTTTCATTCTTTCTGACTTGATAGTGTTTAAAGAGAAGACAACTTGATTTTTGGTAACTTCCCAAACCATTTGAGCATGAATTCTAGAAGGGGTTTCTTTAGAGGTCTCTTTGAAGGCATTATCCAGAATTGTCATGGCACGGGGATCTTCCTGGTTTACAGTCTGTAGGATATTTGACTGATATGAACAGCCAGGTTTTTCACAAAACTTCTGAACGTGCTGTTAGTTAACAAGACCTGTAGAAATAATCCACTTTATAAAGGTAACGTTGTTTTGTCTGGTTTTGTGTTCAGGCAGTGGGATGTGCCCTGACCACCAGGTTTTTACACAAGCAGTGGTCAGAGAAAGCAGTGATGGTAGCTGAGACTGTGTTTGTGTTCCTCGATTCTTTGCTAACAGTGAATGGAGTGCCTGTGTCCAAAACGTGGAATTGTTGTTAGCATCTATAGACCAAAATTCATTTGTGAATGTAATTCTGGGCTTGCAGCCTAATTTATTTTTTTCCTGTGGAGCTTAGAGTATACTCCTCTCTTTGGCAAGGCAGGTTTCTCCTGTTCCATCAGGTTCCTGTTGCTGCCAGATTTGTGTTGGTTTGGGTGGGAATAGCAAATGATTCAGTTGTGGTTTACAACCTCTTCCGTGCTTCTGCTCAACAGAGTGCCTCACTGACCTCTGCTGGGTGACTGTAACATCTGTATGGGAAGGTTAATTTGATAGGCATTCATAACCCATTTACCCATGGGTGGTGTAAGCAAATGTGTTCTCTGTGAATAAGGGACTATTTTCATTTACTGTTTTCTTATTGCAAATTTCAGGGTGGGGGGAGAAAGAAAAAGAAGGTCAGAAAGAAATTAGCAGGTTGCAACAGGCTGTGAACTTTTAGTTGTATAGAGGAATTCTGCAAATTGGTAGCAGCTATTATAATGCTATTTGTGTGAGTTAAAGCCAATATATCAGTAGTTGCTCATTAAGACTTGTGAATGCCAATGCACTGGCATACTAAAAGTCACTTGTGAACTGTAATGGTCCTCCAAGAATGTATGGTGGTAACATGACCAGTAATTATGGGTGAGATTAGAAACTCCAAGTGAAAGTGAGTTTACGTCCTCAGAGTGAAATAAGAAACCTGTGTGTGCATAGGCTCTGCATTTCTTGGAAGGAAGGAGTTAGGTAACTTCCTTTTGTTATGAACTCGACCTTGAGATTTGAGAAATGTGAGAAATATATTTCTGTTCTCTTAAAGGTGCAATCGGGTTATTGTAAACTTCAGTTTATTTAAAATTCAGCTTACAATTGCGAATACATTCAAACATTTTGCTTCACCTTACTGATTTTGAAAGAAGCCATGAGTGCTGCCCCTATTCCTAGACATGTAGTTTACTGCTGGTACTGACATGGGACATGTCTAAGAACATGGCTAAGAAACTGGGTCCTTTGAGGGAAGGAGCATCCAGTTCCAGGTTGCTGCAACTGGGGACCCAGCACTGTCAGGACTGGATAAGCAGCAGAATGTGAGGGTCAGCAGTGCAGTTACATGAATGGAGACTTTGAGCACTTTCAGCTAGGAGAGACTTTGAATCCCATGTCATGTGTTCTTCTCACTCAGACCTGTCTTCATCCCTGGGATTCAGGATATTCAGTAGCCTCCATCAGCAGTGCTTTTACTAGTCATGTATACATGTACAGTCATATAATATGTGCATTGGTAGTAATATAATAGGTACAGCTGTGAGTAAATACAGCAAATAGTGGGAGTAATGGGGATGTAGCATTTGGGATCCAATTGTTTGTTGCCTCAGTATTTGCTACATGAAGTCCTTGAGGGGAGATTTGCTTTTAGCAAACCACACAGGTTGGTGGTTCTCCCTCATGGAGCTCAAGTGCTACAGTTTATACTCATTGAACTTGAACAAATGCCTCCTCAGTTTTTCCAGGTTCTTTGTGCTGTGTAAACTTGAGTCACAATTGCTGCTGTTGCCAGGAGGTGTCAGTTAATTTTTTCTGATGATACATTGGCATTTTGCTCGATCGTAACTGCATGAAGAGATCTTCACTTAAATTAGGTGCAGGTGGTTTTATCTTTCATTTGCATCTTGGTTTAAAGCAGTCATCCCGGCTTCCTTTTTGTGTCATATAGTGAGAGAACTTCTGTACTTTGGATTTGTCAGCCTTTTAAGTCAAGTAAAGGTGATTAAACAATGACACTTTTAAACTGAATACTCTGCTCAAATTATTTTATTTTGTAAAAAACTCATAATATCATTCAGTGGTCAAGGCACTTAGATTTCCTTTGTAAAGTCTCTCTAATCACCTTGTCTGTTATCTACTAGGACTTTTTTGAAGGCATACAGTTCCTCACAGTAAAAGCTAGAAAAATAATTTCTTATAACTGCCACACCTTTATCATACATGTCATGATGGGAGTTCCTTTCAAATGCTTCCTTAGAGCTACTTTCTAACGTTATTTTCAAAATAAATTTACTGTATGACAGCTAAAAGTGGTGACTTATTTCTCATCCTATGTGGCTTGTTGAATAAACACCTTGGTTGGCTTTTTTGAAGAGCTTCATTGAGTGACAAGCTGGATGTTATATGGAATTCCTGTCTTGGTTTTTTTTTAATCTCAGTTTTTTCAAAAAGGAGTTAGATATTGAAACATTTTTTAGGAACAAGCTGGGAAACACTTCCTGAGAGCAGGTGGATTTCTTATAAATATTTAATAATTTTTAAATTGTATTGATCTGGAAACTGAGACTCACTGAAGCAGCATATGTGTAACAGGTGGTCTAAGCCATGTAGATGCTGTGCATAAATTAGTGGTTTAAATCTGAGTCTGTACTGATTAATAAGGAGTCTTTTTGTTACTGCTGTCTTCTGAAATCAGTCTTGTAATAGTTGAAAGTTAGTACTATGGAGAGGGATGTGAAGAGTATAAATTACTTTCTTGTGCAAAGGCTGGTGCTATACAGGTTTCTTTTTCTTGGAACTCATCACACTTTCCTCTTAGCTGACCCAGTTACCTGGAATAATTTTCACTTTGCAATACTGTTTATCAAGTAAATGAAAAAAGTGCTCCTTAGTGGTGATAAAACTCATTCTAGTACACTAAAATATCTCTTTTTTTGTTTTTAATATGTTCCATAAAGACTTTTTGTCATAACAATTTAGGTAATTGTCCAATAGTTGTCTTAGTTTGCAGATATTAGATAAATGACACTTTCTGTTGGGAACTGGCCTCTGGCACTGAGGAGGATCTTTGCATGGTGCTGGTCTAGGTGAAGGTGTGACTTGAAGTACTGATAAAATTTTAGAAGAGAAACCAGGGTGAGTTTGGTAAAGCAGAGAACAGAGTTTTATGTTGTCTTATAGGGGTAATTTAAAAAATAAGACTTTGGACAATAGATGAACATAAGAAGGAATGCAATGTTATTCTGCAGATAACTGTTTTCTGGTTTGCACTGTTCGTTGCAATGGGATTCAGCTTCAGAATCACCAAAACTTCAGAACAGATCTGGCTTTTACCTTGTAGTGAGAATAGGTACAGATAAAACTGTACTGTTTTGCTGTAACTAGAGCTGGATTACCTGGGCTTTTGTAAATTTAATGTTCCAACTGGCTTTTTAATGTCAGTGGCATAAGTGATTAGGAAGTATGTTCTAGAAGAAGCTACAACTCAGGGTTTACTAAGTCAGTTTGGTTGGCTCCCTGTACCGTACAATATATGACCAAAAGGCAAATTTATGGGAGTGGATTATAAACCAAGGCTTAGCTTATGAAGGGACAAACATAGTTCAAATAAAGCAATCTTTGTGTCTCATGTGCTTTGGCCTCTGAACCTGTCTTTCTGCAGCTTCATTTCAGTGGAAACCAGCTAAAGAAGAAAAAAGGTTGAGTTTTTATGTTTTTCTGTGTGTGGTGCAAGCACATGCAGCAACTGGGGATGAAGAAAATCTCCATTTTGAGGCCATCTGTGTCGGTTCTTTTGTCTGAACCTGACAAGAGGTCATGGCAGATGGTGGGGTCACAAAGTCTGGCTTCTGGGGCTTGACAAAATGTGTTCATAAAGCTGGAAGAATACCAACTGTTCATACTGGCTGAGGAGCATCGTGGCAAAGGACTGTAATAGTTTATGGACAATACCTTCTGGATCACGAAGCCTGACAGCAAATAACTTGTCAAAGATGACTGTAGTTTGCTTATCTGTAAATGAGTTAAAACTGCTTAGCAATTATGTTCTTAACTACACTTTATTTGAGTAAATTACTTGCAAAGCCTCTTAAAGAAAGAGAAGGAGGTCAGACTGCAACATGCATTTTGGCCAGAGCTCTGGATGATGTATTTGGAGAGTCTGTCTGCAAGGGTCAGAAATGTCAAAAAAGAACAGGCACAAAGATCATGATTTGCAGAGGCATTGCAAGGTTTCAGTATTTGCTCTTTGCTATGACCTCTGTAGCTTTTTGGCTTCAGGTTACAGGGTTACTACCAGATCCAGTCACCCCTTTCCCAGGGTAGCAGTAGATACCTCTTCATAGTATCTTCTCTGAAGCCAGAGAAAAATTGCTGTTATTTTCTTGGATGCTTTGTGGTGAAACTAAAATGTACAAATTTTCACAGGAGAATGTCTTAGTAGAATTGTTTGGTGTTCACATGCTGGAGTAACTGCTTAATTATGGCTGTAATAAAGGGAATCACTAAGGAAGATAAGTACAGCTCAGTCAACAGGAAGTGGAGGACATCTCTACATTGAATAAAATGGTTTTCCACTAACAGTTTCATTGATATGATGAATAAACCAAAAAAATGTATAGAAACAGCCTAGAATTGAAAATTCTCCTGGGTTATCCAAACTACTAAAGCAGTGATGGGATGTGATGGTAGAGTTCCTCATTACTGACACAAGCCCTGGCACCTTCCTGCAGGGAGGTGAAGACACTGGCCATTCTCAAATGTCACACAGGTTAAAAATACAGGGGAAGTGGCCTGAATTCCACCCTACTTTTGGAGCTGGTGAGTTCTGCTGTAAATGCTCATGACTCTTCTTTGATAAGTAGTTTAGGTATCTTCCTAATTTTATGGAACTGATTCCACACGTCAAAGTGTGAACAGTTCTCGCTCCCTTGTTCATCCAAATGCAATTCAGATGTCTTTTGTAGTCCATTTTTCAACTGTGAGTAGTACTTTTAAAGTACATTCAAGGCACCTAAACACTTTGTCAAGTTAATTCTATCTTTAAAATGATTTGTGCTGACAGCATTGATTTGTAACTTTTCTTCTGTTTTCTGCAAGGCTTCTGGAAGCTTTCATTTAAAAAAATAAGTAACTTTAAGCTATTTTTTGGTATACCAAAATTTTTGTATTTTCCTGGAATTCTAGTATTATTCTAACTACACAGGTTTAATTTAAAAAGCATGAAAGTATTTAAAAGATCAGTTAGAGCTGAGTGTGTTTTTTCTTGCATGTTTCCTAAAAATTCGAAATGTTTTCTGTATATACACGTTTCATTAAAAGCCTTTTCTGTTGTTGGTGGCTAAAGAGACAGTGGAGAGAAATAATTCACTCCTGTTTTTAAAGCCAATCTGCATTAAATGCAACAGATTGCATGGTTTTAATTACAAAACTTTAGTGATGATATAATATGATTTTGCTAGCACATTAATGTAGTCAGGCCTTTATGGAAGTTGGGCCTTTGTATTTCATCTCTGCCTGTTCCCAGCAGTGAACATTTTTAGTATTGATGCAGAACCTGACTATTGTGGTGATTATTTTAGCAGAAGCTTGGTTTTCAACTAAGGTATTTCATTAACTTTCTTACAGGATGTTCATCTTAAAGACTCTGTGAAGATGAAAAGGGATATCTTATGGCTTTATGAAATATAAAGCAATACTGTCTGACATGACGGCAAAAAATGTAAGTAAAACTCTTCAACATGTTACTTTTCATATTGGCATTCTGCCAGTCACTTCTGACTTTCAGAATTGTGCAGATGAATATAAGAAATCAATCAAAAAGATCTTCAAATTCAGAAATCTTGTCTGATTTTTGTGTACCACAAATATGTTCCCCATCATCTTCTGCAGTATTTTGATAACTTTAAACTGGTTAGAAGCTCCTTAAGCATGTGGAGTTTACTCAGCTGTGGGTCAGGTTGATAACTGAGGCAATGCTTTATGCTGTTTTCATGTTGGTCCTTGCAGGTCGGTTCCAGCTTGAGATATTCTGTCAGTCTGTGATTCCTCTAACATTTCTTCAAACTTACGTGAAAGCTGCACATTTTGTTGAATCTTCTCACCTTTGCACCTCTGTAAAATCCTTCTACTGAGTCTGAGTACCAGATCTCAAGTACAGAAAGACTGCACATTATTTTGCTACTGTTGGTACACTCTTGGTTTCTGGTTTCCTTCTCATTTCTTTGCTTGCTCATTAACCAGCCTGTAGTAGTGTTTTAAGGCTGTATATTTGACTCCTCTATCCTGAGTTCTGAGGAAGCTTATGAAAAGTCTTAACATCCTGACCTTAATTTTCTGCCTAATTAGCTGTGCTTCTTGAGGTACACAGCTTGTATAGAGAACAGTTCTGATTAATCCTGGTGATCAGTGAATTGAGTATGGCTTTGGGCCCTGGGCAATTTGCCTGTTGACTGCCTTTGACAGGACATCCTGCATTCTAGTTAAATCTGAGGGGATTTAGGAACCAACACCACCAAAGAAGTGCTCCACAATAAACATTCAGGTAACCTAGTTTTGTGCTCTGTTCAGTAACTGCAAAAGCTTTTGTGCATATTGGGTTAGATTGGTGCCAATTACATTATTTGGTGAAATTAATTCTCAAGTGTTGGAAATTTTTGTTGGCTTTATTAATAGCTTCATTTGGTGTGTCGATCCAGGCTTTGAGGTGTCTTATATCTCTACTTTTTGATTCAAGCATACCAAGACATAAAATAAACTGATGTGTATATTCAAAGCCCTTTGCTTGTTTCATTGGTCATATTCAACTCCAGTACAAACAAGTAATTTTACTGATGTATGTGGGACAGTTGCACAAATCCAGGTCATCTGTGGCTTTGACCTTTTGTTCGATGCAGTCAAAGGATAAGTACCAATCCCAATAAAATCCATGGAGTGTTGTGTAACAGTCACACAGTGGTATGGGTTGGAAGGGATTGCAGGAGCCCATCTACTCCGATGCTTTGTGTAAAGCTCTTCGACACTGGAACCCAATTGCTTGGTGCCTTGTTCAGAGCTCCAGGAGGGCTTTGGGTTTTGAAAGCCTCTGAGGACAGATGTGACATTCAGTGTGGCTAACCTACTCTTGTGCTGAATATAGAAATATAATTTTGTTGTTTACTTCAACACGATGCTATGGTCACTTCAGAGAATAAATATTTTGTTGGCATGCGTGCTTGGAAATTTTGCATGTCAAACTCATGCAAACCTAGTCAGGTACCTAATATTTATGGGTTTATTTAAAAAAAAAAATCAGCTACTTCATGCAGATGAATGTAGGACTCAGTTTTCATATCTGGCTGTTCATATGGCAGTCATATGGAAGTCGTATCTTCTGTTAAATGTGCTCAGCAGGAAGCTGCCACCTCTGCATTCTGCAATCACTGTCCCTCAGCTGGGCATGTCTGTGCTCCTGCTGCATCACAGCCCTGTGCAGTTATGGCTGGAATGGCTTTTCACCTTGCAAAAAGCTGTGTTGAACAACAACTGTCCAAGGCAGCTTGTGCTTCAAACATAGACTGAACATGTATGCAACATGAATAACCTTCCCCATCGCTGTTTTTCCTTCCTAACTCTTTGAGTGTGTGGTGGAAAAACTATCCAGGCTGGGCTCACTGCTCATTTTCTTTAAATGCAGGACCCTTTCTGGTACCTGCTTGTGGAATATTGTTTGTGGGTAATTTGACCTTCCTTAGAAAATGAAAACAAATTCAACCAAAGAAGCTATGAATAAGAAAATGTTGAATGAAAGTTACAGGTTCTCTTGGGAAAGAGATGTTTATGTGCTCACCATATACATTGTACCAAAATGTAATTCAAATCACCCTGTCCAACTGGGTTATTTCATTCTTTACTTACATGAGAAAATGTGTTTTTTCTTGCCTGTTTTGTATCTCCTTTCCCATCAGTCCTTCAGGTAAAAAGACACCAAAACACTATGAACAAATGGAGAAAACAGAGAGAAATACTCATGGTAAATTTATTTTAAGTTTAGTTTACTCAAACAAATTTTTAGTTTCAGCACTCAAACAACTGAGTGATATAACTTCAGCAGGTTTTTTGAATAAGGCTGTTAGTTTTGATTGTGAAGTTATTTATCAGTGCTTCTCAGAGGGTGCTGTCTTGCCATAGACAGGGTCAGTTAAATGGCTGTGATGTTCTCCTTTCACATGTCAGCATGGAAGGAAGTTTAACTGCTGAGGGTGGTCACGGAGACTTGCCCAGCCAGGCAGAGGAGGCTGAGCTACAAGGTGAGCTACAGGAGCTGCTCATGGCAGTTGGCCCTGTTCAAGACTCTGGCTGTGACTTTTTTTTCTTTCCCCTCACCCTCTTTGGAAACTTAGTCAGTCACCTAACAGGAAAGACAAACAAACCTCAAAGATATTTGGTAGTCTGCAAAGGCCTGCCAAGTCTTCCATCATGGCTGGATTCCTTGTGCAGCAGATGAACAGAAGCAGGAGTCCAGCTCCTGCCATCCCCAGTAATCCAGACACTCTGGGCCAGTGTTACAAAGCAGAAATATCACACCAGCAGTACAGAAAGTAGCAAATGATACCAGTTAAGTATTGGATTGTTTGCTGGTTTCAGCTTAGGAGTTGTTACAGTACCAGCTTCCCAAAAGCAGTGTGTGGTCTGTCCCAGGTGGCCTGGAACCTCTTGGACACTGAGCTGGAATCCTATAAAGGTTTTGCTGTGCAGCATTAGTGTAATGTTGCATCACACATTGCTTCTTCCAAGGACTTAGTTAGAATCATTCTTCTGCAAAAGAAACACATTCCTTTAGATCTGCCACATTTCTCACTTCAGTTCTCATGAAATTCAAATTTCTTTTCAAGCTCTTCTAAACATAGATATAAGGATTATAAAATTGAGAAAAGTGCTGCTCTTTATAAATACTACTAGGACCATTGTAATGAAAACAACATATTTCTGTGCAAACTGAAGTTTTGTAATTTTGTGTCATTTGGATCACTGAAATACAACATACCCACAAAAAAAATCTCTCAAGTACTTTGTTGCATTTCCTTCTAAATCTTTCAGAGAATTACATGTAAAAGTTAGAATTTTCATTCTACACTGTATATGCGTGTCATCTTCAGTGTTTGATTAAAAAAACTGATCTGAATTGATAGGGAAATGTACAGTTGTAGATCTAGAGCTGAACGTTGAATTCAACAAATTTCAGTGCTGAAGATATTCCTTGTAATCCCTTCTCTTGGAATGAGTTGAGACCCATAATCTAACATGGTATTTATCCCTGTGGGCCCCTATTCTTTCCCTGAATTTAAAATGTCTCCCATTTGTGTTGTTCTAGTTGCTGCAGAGGCAGCAGAGGTCCTGGGAGAGGCTGACACAGTTTGTGTGAGGGCAGCAGAGGTGTGAGCAGTGCAGCCTCCTCCCCTTGGCTGGGCATTGGAATGTCCTTGCAGTGCTTTACACTGTGCAGTTTCCACCCGTGCCAGCCTCTGGGTTAACTTCTCCTCAAGAGCACATCCTCAGTGTAAGGAACCACAGTGGCCTCTTAGCACAGGAGTGTTCCTTGTGCCCAAGCACAAGAGATCCTGAGTGCTGCTCTTTTCCGTATGCACCTGCCACCAAACCGTGCTGAGGAGATGTTTCCTTTGGTTTTGTGTCTTCCTCCCTTCACCCTGCTCCAGTCTGAGCGTTCCTGCTCAGGCCTACCCCTGCTGCATGGCTGCTGCACGGCTGCTGCACGGCTGCTGCACAGCTGCTGCACGGCTGCTGCACCGCTGCCACCTGCTGGGAGACAGCCCGGGAATGGGAGGGCAAATGGGACAGCCCTCTTTGGACACAGCCTCGGGGACACAGCCCGAGCTGAGGGCGTAGGAGGGTCCTGCTGGGAGTGCCAGAAGGGCAGGAAAGAGCCAGTCCCATCCTGACAGTGAAGTCAACTGAGGGGCTGGACTGAGCATCTCGAAGGGCTTGTCTGTGGAAGCACAAAACTGAGCTCCTTTGGGCAGTGTTTTACACAGTAGTGCAGAAACACTTGATCTTCTTACCTGTCTCCTGATGGGGAAAAAATCTTAGAAGTATTTTCAAGAGTCTATCACAATGCAGATTTTCCTCTACAAAAGTTATTTGCTGAATTCAAGGTCTCTAATCAGAACAGGGAGACTGAAATGCTTTATAGTAGGTATTCTTTTGTCTTGTCTAGTTTGTTTAAGTTGCTACTGTTTACCTAAAATTAAATGATGCTCCAACTTGATTGTATAAAAATTCTTCAAGTGGCCCTAGCATAGGTTCCATTATTGCTAATACATCTAAAATTAAGCAAAATGTTTGATCCTTCATCATATGATTGCCTTCATTTAACTGGGATAGTGGAACCCTTTGTCCCAATGATTTATGTAAGTACTCAGATTTTATAATATTTCAGAAAGAGGTTGAGATATGAGGGACTTCCCATGTCTTCCCTTCTTCATCCAGGAGCTGTGATCTTGTGTTTTTCTGTACAAACTACACCTTCCTATGCTTTGTGTGCATGCCAAAGTCCGAGTTGCACTATTCTGTATAATATTTAAGTTTTCCATGTCTCCAGGAACTTACCCTCAGTAAATCAGTGTATCTCTGAAGACTAAGGAACATTTAGAATGCATCAATAGTCACATCTCAGACCTGTAGACTGTGCAGCTGAGTACTGAGGCAACTGGACACGGGCAGACTTCTGCTGCCTTATTGGTGGCAGCTGCTCCCTTTGACTTGGAGGGGACAGTGCCTTACACCATAATAGCCAGAATGGGCTTGCTTGGGTCATGTGTAGAATGGTCAGAATATTCAGGGTGTTTTTAGCTAACAACTTAGTTAAAAGTAGAGTTTGTCTTCATATATACACAGTAAATCAGTAAATGTCCTGGAGTTTGTGCCTGGAGTCTCATGCTCTTGTTAGACTCTACTGTCTGTAGGATTATGATGTTTCATAATGCAGAAAGTTACTTTCATGATATTATTAATTGCATATTAGAAAACACAGAAAGGTTTATCATATTTTAAGATTTCAAAAATGTTTTGTTCAGGTTGGTGTGACTTCCACAAATGGAGACTTGAAAGGATTTATAGATCAGAACCAGAGTCCAACAAAAGGTAAGAGAATTCTATTTGATACACACATTAAGATTTATTTCACTGCATATGGTTGATTCGCATTTGGGATACTCAGAATTTAAATGTTCAAAATGTATTTCTTACATCCCCGCTGGTAGTTGCTTAATACCAACATGTAAGTGTCAGTGGTAGAGATGGGAAGGTCTTCAGAATTTCAGAGGGGAAAAGGTGTAGTAAAAATAGTAAGAGGATAAAATAAGCCCTTATTTTCATTCCTTGATGGTGAATAATATGCTGAATTTCCTGATTTCTACCCCACCCTTAAAGTTCCCTGATTCTGTTGTAGTCAAAAAGACAGAGAAGGCTAAGCATGATGTCATATTTCTAAATGTTCTGCACAATTTACAATAATTAGATTTTGTCCTATCCTGTTTTATCGTAGCACTTCTAAATTAATGACTTTTGACTCAAAAAACAATTTATGATCAGTCATAACAACTGTGGTATTCCAGTAAAATAAACCCCTTATCTATATCAGAAAACCCAAGGATTTGCACTTCAGGAAACATTTCAATCAGCTTCTCCAAGTAAATACTGATTTGCTGTTATCCACTGCAATAAACCAATGCATGTAGTAATAGGAAGGTTGATTTTTGGCTCATGCCATCAAACCTAAGAGACTGAGAAAATGAGACAGTCTAAACAGAAAATGGCTGGAGCTACAGTATCTTCCTAGTTTTCTAAACTTTGCAGAACATGACAGACTGGTGGAGGCCTTTGAGAATTATTTATTGCACATTGGTGAGATAATTGCCCTTTGTGCTTCATTGTTTTGTGATTATTGTGTTGTGATGCTAGGGAAAAAAGACTAAGTGCAATATTTTCAAATAATTCCTGAAACAAGCAATTGATTTGTCCAGAAGATAAGTGAATAACATTATAAAGTATGGGCCATTACTGTTAGGAATAGCCCAGTGACCCATATCCCACTCTTTATGAGAATTTGCTTCTGGGATGATGGATGCATTATTACCTCCATTTTTGCATCTTTTATAAAATGTTATGATACAATGGGTTTTTTTAACCTTGCTCTATAATTAGAAATTGTTGCCATATCTGTTGAGATAAAACATCTTGTTCACAATAGATTATTCTTTTTAGAACATCAAATATTCCATAAAAGCTGGGGAAACTTGTACAGATACAAGCAGTATCTAAGCTGTCTCTTACTTTTAGTCCCGAGTATCCTTTACTTACTTCTTTTGGGGTGTCCACTGTTGAACTCTGGAAATTAAGGAGGGGGGAAAAACTCCAAACAGGCATTCAGATCCACTATCTCTTAACAGGGCTTTGTGAGCTTCCTAGTGAAGGCAGTTTGGTTGTTTGGGGGTTTTTTTTCAGTATATATTATTTGAATTAAATAATTTTCTATAGTAAAAATAAAGGCAATTTATTGCTACGTGTCTAGGGCTATTTATGATGTGTCTTCACAGTATTCTTAGACTGAAGCATGATTGATTTATGATATGTTCAAGAACAAAGGAGAGATACCATTTGCTCTAATGAAGACCACCTAGAAAGCATCAGATTTGAAGGGCTAGAAATTTTTGCTTAAAAAAGTTGCATTTTTCTTTTCTTTCCAAAAAGATAATTGTGTTTGTTATTTGCCTCTAGCTCTAACAGTATTGCATTAATGGAACACTTCAGATTCCTGTGCTGAACCCTGAGCACATAGAAAATTCCTTGCAGAATTTCTTCCTTTTTATTAATGAACCCTGATCTTTTATTTTTCTATGAAATCTGTTGTGAAATTCTAGGCTTGCTTGGTCTAATTTCGAAAAATGCTGTTCTGCTCCAGGTGAGCCACTGCCCTGTCCCTTTGCCTGGTAACAGCAGCCTGCCTCTTTGAGGATGCTGTTTCAGACTGCACGAGGATGTCTTGAGACACCAAGTCAGCTGTTGCTGTTTCTGCTTCTTCCACAGCTTTACCACCAGGAGATAATCGTTGTGCTGGGGAAGTTCTGTCTTTGTCTCACTGAAAATCCCTAATCAGAGTAGCTGATCACTTCAAAATAGATTTATCTGCTTTTCTTCCGTTCACAGGCTCCGTTTTCAAACTCTCCTTTTTGTTTATCAGGTTCCATTTGTCTTTCCCACCATTAGTGTCCTTTACCTTTAGGGTCCATGCACAGCCTCTGGGTGTTTTCCTGCTGTATTTTGCCACAGGAGAAGTTAATGCACACAGGCTGCTTAGGTATTGCAATCTGATCTGTAAGTCTTAGAGTACTGCTGGGTCACTTTTGCCGATTTTTAAATCTGAATTAGCATTTCTAACTAGGTTGACAGGTTGTTTGGTTTATTTGGGGGTTTAGTTTTCTTATTATAGCTTGTTTCCTGTGTTTGTTAGTGAATATTGTCATCTTCCTGCTGCAGCTTTTTTTCATTTGGGCTTTTTAGAATACTTTCAGTATTTATGTTTTTATTCCTTGTGTAGATGATGTCTAGGGGAAAAAACATTTCTAATACCCAGTGTATCTAAATACAATGCAAAGTGACTAAGGAATTCGATGTTGTAAATGTGATGATTACAGAATCAAAGCATATACATCCAAATTTGTAATCCTGATAAGACAACTTGCTGCCTAATTTTGAAGGGAACCAAATTTTTTTCCTACGTGTGCCTATAAGAAATTTCACAGTGCTCAGTAGAGCATCAACTCAAAAGTTGTTCACTTTGTTTAGTGAACAGTTCTAGTTTAACAGACAGTTCACTTCCCTACATGTGTTGCCTTTATCTCATAGATAACAGGCTCTTTTGGGTAAAAGCCCCTCCCTTTGGAGTTTGTTCCTTCTGCTTGAAATGAACACTCACTGGATCTGAGAGGGAGTGCCACATGCAGATGGCTTCTGACAATGGCCACGGTACTCACCTAATGCCAGGGACTGTTTGTGCCAGGACTTCTGTTAGGTAAGGTATTCTGGTAGCCCATGCAGCACAGTCAGGATATCGCCTTTCTGAAAGTCCCTTTCTCTTGGTCTTTGACATAGTAGATTCTTATTGTTGCAATCAAAATTGTTCAGCTGTGACAGGATGGGCTGGGCTGGCCGTGCTTCATTTCCTTACCTGTAATTACTAGTGATTGCAATTATTCCTCTAGGAGACCTGCATTTTAATTTTCCCAGACAGAAAAAAATGGCTCTGATTCTCATTGTTTAGTAAATTAATATTCTTGGGTTGCTGATTGGAAAAGAGATGCTTCCTCTCAAGTTTTGGAGAACACAGATGGCTGTTTGTAGCCTTGGGGATAGATCTGTCTGTATGTGTCAAGTATTCTCCTCGTTTTCCATCATGGATTGTATCAGAGATACTCCTGGGAGGATCCATGCTAGCAAGACTGATGTGACTGGGTGCCAACAGAGCTCTGATGTCCAGTAAGGTTGATTGACAGGAGCTAAGGAGCTGCATCCATCACTGAGGCAAAATCCTGATTTAAGTGGCAAAATGTCTGTGGAGTTGACCCATTCCATTAGAATGATTCAATAGTTAGAATTCAATGATTCTGTTAGAATGATTCGTTAGTCCTTAAGCAGGTGTAATTAGGTTTGTGAATGAGTTGGAGAGCGGCAGCTCTGCCTTTGGCTTGGGGTAATTGTTGTCAGCTGTGATGAATTCAACCAGACATAATGTAGCGTTGATGATAAAAAGTTGCAGGTGTAACCGTTTAGATTTAAAAGTTAATCTGTTTGGGAGACACACCCAGTCGCTAAGTTACATGCTTGAAGTCTTGTAATCCTGTTCACATCTATTACGATGGAAATCAAATCGTTTTTCTGCTGGTTCCACGCAGAGGGCGTGTCTGTGTCCCCCCTGCCCGCTCGGCGCGCACAGGGATGAGCGCAGCTTTCAGGGCCCCGCGCCGGCTTAGAGAGCCCCAAGGCTCCCTCATCTCTTGGAGCTGCCTGGATGTGAAACCCGGTGGTAAAATCCAGAGTTGCAATCAGGTATCGCCTGAAAGCTCACGTTAGTGGTCAGTGAGTCGTCATCAGCCCCCTCCGTGAGCAGAGTGGGACCGGCGGCTGGAACGGCCGGGTTAAATCCCGGGATACACAGTGGGACCCGCGGCTGGAACGGCCCGGTTAAATCCCGGGATACACAGTGGGACCCGCGGCTGGAACGGCCCGGTTAAATCCCGGGATACACAGTGGGACCCGCGGCTGGGTTAAATCCCGGGTAGCGGCCTGGATGTGTGCACAGGGAGAAGAGGCTGCCATGGGGCAAGTGGGACGTCTGCTGCTGGAGCCATAGGTACAGTATTCTTATCTTAAAATGTGTAATGTAGACTCACACAATGGTCCTGCTGTCCTTAGTTAATACTTCTTTATGACTGTATTCCCAGTTCCTGTGGGTTTACATGTTGTTCTCTGTTTACTGCTGTGGTGGGAAAAGGGAGTCCAGCCACAGAGCACCCATCTTGTAACAGGCTCCATGAGGGAGGAGCCATTAATCATGTTATAATAGCAGAGAGCTTGCTTTAGGTGGGAATCTTCACTTTTAATACAACTTCACAATGAGCTTTGTTTCAATGTATCTTTTTATTGCACAGTACCTATCTTTTACTAAGTTCTGACAGGCTGATGCTTTAAAAACTTAGTGCACAGGGCTGCTATAACAGAAGTACTTCATTATATGCTTGAAGAGATCTGCTAAAATGACCAAGACATCAGAAGCAGTTACCCATAGGCCTGTCTGTGCCTGGTACTTTCAGATTCATACAGCTGTTAACTCCTGTAGATGTGTCTCAAATTGAAGAGTAAAACACTGAAATTATACTGCTCTGTATAAGCCTGAAGTACATTGAAAAACTCTCTGCCCCATTTTATTTTTTCTTTTCTACAGCTCTCTTTGATTTCAGCTCTATGGAATTTTTAAAGTTAGGTTTGTAGCCTAGTAATTTTGTGCAAGGCACAAATGACGAAATCTACCAAGAAAATACTTGTGTACTAATAACATGATAATAATTCTATTTTTCTGTATGCTTTTATAATACTGATCTTGGAGATCAGTAAATGTCTTAGTGTAATAGAGGACCCTGAGGACATGTGACATATGTTATTGAAAAATATCCTAATGGACTGCTGATATCTCACAGCTCTGAGCTGGGGTTTTTGCCATCATCATCAAGCCATAAGTTATATTATTAAAAATGGCTGTTCATTGGGACACGTTTAAAAAGTGAACATTTGTTTAGAGCTTTGAATATGAAATCCAAACTACCAACACTTCCTTGGTGTTTTGTTTGAAAATTCAATGGCTTTTTTTGTTGATGTATGCATTGTGTGTAACCCCAGCTGGTTGGGCTGTGCTCCCCGTCAGACATGGTCTCCTTCAAACTGGCTGTGACAGATTCTATAGATTCCCCAGTTGACATTGTTTCTGATTATCTTTGCAACTAAGCTGCAGATCTAACACATTTAGTTATACAGGAGAAAAATCATTGAAATCTCTTTAGCTTTGTATTTGTATAGGAGTACACGTTGTTTATGTGAAATTAAGCTATTTAGGGTGGCACATAATGAATTAAACTGATTTGATGTGCAGGTGAGCATACATGTACATAAACATGAACAACTTTATCTGTGACTGCTTGAAGCTGAGGATCAAACTGAATTTTTCTTTTTGTGTGCCAGTAAAATCATTGCACAAATGCCAGGAAGAATAATAGTTATGTAGTGATGATGGTTTTTTAAAATATGAAATTACAGCAACACTGGTTTCTCTCCCCGAGAAGAAACAACAGCAGTGACTGAAGGATGGAAAAATAATTTATGTAGAAGTAAAGTGCTTTTGTTCTGAGAGAAACATACGTATATCCACTGGCAGATTCTTATTCTGAATTTGCTTCAGTGCCAAGGAGGCTCAGTTTGGGATGGCTTTCTGTGTATTGCAGTTAAAGCCTCCCTATGAGAGTTCTAAGTGGGTTTCTTTCCCATGTGCTTGGTTTTCCATAGGTAAATGGGAATAATGACGCTGACCTCCTTTGTGCCTTCAAAGTACTGCTGAGAAACATTATATAAGAATTGAGTATTATTATACAAATCATTCCAGTTTGATCCATCTGTGCTGACCTTTTCCATCCATGCAGTGAGATTACCGTGACTCAAGGCTGATGGGTCTCATTGTGTTCAGCTTATCACTGTACTCACTGCTCTTGTGCCCCAGGACATAAATCAGTACACTCTTTTTTTGTCCCCAAATGATGGGTGTTATTAAGACTTGGCATTTATTTAGAATTTGGTCATGTTTAAAGCCTTTGCAGTTGCTTTGTGATAGTATATATAGTTACTTTGATGATATTTCTGCTTTCAGTTGAATACAGAAATCTGTTGAATGTTTTGTCACATCTACTTTCTCCTAAATATAATAATATAATGATATGATATAATCATAATATTTGAAGCAGTTGAAGTTACATGAGTACCTGGACCATGATGCTATTTGGAAAAAAAGAACATGGTAGGGGGGGAATACTTTAGTTGTAATTGATAAAACTTTCTGTTTACTATTTTTTCAATTGCTGACAAACACCAAGAGCAACCTCTTACTGTGAAAAATTTGATTGTTCTTTCTTTCTGGCCACTGTGGATAAGAAATACCTCACTCATAAAAACAAACTGGTTCTTTTTCATCCTAACTGTATTTAAAATCTACACATTCATATATTTATATTTGCCAATGAAGAAAATTCAAAGACAAGGGCAGGGAAATATTTCTTTGAAAGCTTGGTCAACTCTTAAGATTGTTTTGACAGTGCTGCTGCCAAATGAGGGGATTTGTGTAGGGATTAGAAGATGAAAATCTTTTTTATTGACAGGAACTCTGGCCAAAAAGACATTTAAACTCACACCATATGTAAGCAAATGTCTTTTTAAAATCAAGATCAAGTCATTTGAATGACCCTTGTCTTTACTGAGGTTATCCAATGGTCCCATGTTCCTTTATCCAGGGAGCCTTGTAAAAGGCACAGTGCAGCAGCAGCTGCTAATTAATGGTTTATTAGTGGTTTTTCCAGGGCTGCTCAGTAAATCTGGTGGGTCTGTGTGGCTTTGGCCATGGATCTGCATGTGTGTGTGGGGAAGCACATCCATACAAATGTTCAAAGCAGTCACAGGTGCTGCTGGAGCCCACGGAGCCCTCCCATGGAGCCCACGCAGCAAGACCTGCGTGGGGCATGCTGAGAAGAAAGCAGCTGTGCCCAGTGCTGGATGTGGTGTGCATTCCTGTGCTCCTTGTCCGGTGCTGTGAGCCCCACGTGGCCACTCTGGCACAGACAAACACGACAGCCCAGCCCCTCTTGCAGGCTGGGAAGTGCAGCTGGAGACAACTCTGTGGTGTAGCCCTGTGGTAAAAGAGCTGGGAGCCAAAACCCACATTTCACAATTTTACTGCACTTGGCCATGTGACCTTACACTGTCAGCACCAGAGAAAGTCATTTATGTCTCTTCCCTGGTAAGAAAAGGGACAAGGAGAAATAGTATGAGAGCTGGTCTTGGACATAGTGGGGTCAGAAGTTTCAGTTGCAGGAGAAAAGAGGAAAATTCCTACAGTGGTATTGGGAAGTGACACATCATTGATGGCAACAGCCTGGAATGAGGGAAGAGATTAGGTTTTGATGGAATATGCTGGCACAGCTTGGGAAATCCTGGGCAAAATCCTCTAGCAAAAGTAAAACTGGCAAGTGAGAGAACTATTTTGAGCTCAACATGGGAACACAGTGTATGTAAATCAGGAACTGCTGTCTTGTGCTTTCTGGCACTACCTCACAAAAGATGTTTCATAACAGAGGAAGGACTTACTGGGGAGGTAGGTTTGCAAGTGTGGGAGGTTTATAGTTTCTCTAGGTGAGTGACATGACTGAATAATTTATTTGAGTAGAGATGCAAGCTTCTTCTGAAGATCTTTTCAGATACAGATTTACCTTTTGGAAAATTAATATTAAGTAGTTGTATTGCTCCAGATGCCAAAAGAATCTGTACAGAACACTAGAACATCCTAGTCTCAATTTGTTTGTATTTCTCATATATCTGTTGAATATTTCTTATGAAGGTGAGACTTGGCATAAATCTACATCTTTTCTGCTTTTGTGCTGTAACTGCAGAAGATAAGATCCTTTTTCCTCTCAGTTTTATTGCTTCTGCTTTCTATTGCAATAAAGTTACTTTGTTGGATTTATCATTTTCCAGTAACCTCATGAAAAACATAGGTATACTAAAATAAAACGTAAAAAAAGAGACTATGATTCAGGACCAAGTGAGAAAAGAAAATTGGGTGGTGGAGGTGAGCAAGTGATGTGAGAAGAGACAGGGGAACAGGCATGTGTAACACCACTGAGTCAGCTTGGGCCATGTGGGCTAAGCTGAGTGTTGGCTGGCTCCTGTGGGAGGAGGGCAGGTGCCTGGGCTGCTCTGAAGGGACCTGTCACCTCAGATGCCTCAGCTGCTGTCTGCAGTGCCAGAGAACATTAGTAGCTCTCCAGGAACCAATCCTTGTCCTCATGACCCCAGCAAGACCCGGGCTGACTCTGGATTACCAGGCACTGGCTCTTCCTTCTATTTGGTTGTGCCCCAGCCAGACCCCACCCCTCCCCACGCTGGATCAGGCTGTGTGTGGGAACGGGGGCTGGTGTTCAGTGATCAGCTCCCAGCTCTCCTGCTTTGCAGCTGTCACAGAGAAAGGAGCTGCTGCCACCACAGTGTCTGTGGATCAGCCAGTGTGCTCAGGGCTTCGAGGCTTGTGCACAACAGTTTGAACACTCAGGGGGTAGCGGTGGTGCTGCAACAGTTTGGATTTAAACATTAATTCCAAATAATTGATATACAAGATGCAATTTGGGATAGAGGAAGAGTGGCAGTATTTTGGGGCTGTCAGGACAGAGCTGCCCTTCTCTGTGGAAGGCAGGATGACTTAGATCCATATGCAGTTTGGGATCATAAAAATGATAAACATCTTGGGACAAGAACACGCTGTGTTGGAGATGGCATGGGAGACTTTATTGTGACATCCAGCTGCCTGCTCTGTGACTTTAGGTGAGTTGTAAGGGCACCACTTACTCCATCTGTACAGTGGCAGGCTGTGGTTGGCTTACATCAGCCATGACTGGAATGCTCTGGGACAGTCAGATGAGGAATAGTTAAGGCTTTGAAGGTTTATGGATGCATATTTTGTACACATGATTGTGAGTAGGATTTGTATGTTGGCTTCTTTTAGAATTATTCTCATTAATTTTCAGTTCTAATGCTGAGGAGTGTCAGGCTGTGTGCTCTTTGTCTTAAGCAAGAATAAATTGTTTCTGGAAATAAAATGCATGTTATTTTAAAAGTAAAATAGTGAAGGTGTAGTTTTGTGAGGTGTTCCTGTGACACCTTCTGAGAGGTCTGGAGGTTATGTGAGGGTGTGTTCTCAGAGAATTGAGATAGCAAAGCCAGCCTGATTCCAAAGTGTTAAGAGTGGTGTGAGAATTTGCCAAAGTGTTTTTCACAGGTTACTAAGGAAGAAATTTAACACTTCTCCTTTTAACACTCTTTTTAGGTAATATTTCAGTAATCACATTGCCAGTTTCCAGCACCAACTCTCCGACTAAGATTTTGCCAAAAACCTTGGGACCAATCAATGTGAATGTTGGACCCCAAATGGTAAGTTTTGCAACCCCAGTAATGCCAGGTTGTGTAACTGGCTGTGAGTTCCTGGTGGTGTAAGACAGGAACATGCCAGGAACTTGCTGCCTTCTGCCTCAGCCACAGAGTGCCCCACCTGGATGGGAGGGTGGTGACCTGAGGGCACAGCAGGCCTGGCATGCCAGAACTGCCACTCCCCAGCAATGCTCTTTTATGTGCCCTTAGGGAGTACCCATCTTCCTGGCTTTGAGTGAAAATTGAAACAGCTTTACCAGCTGACATTTTAACTATTAGTCAGAAGTGTGTTAAGAAAAAGCTGTCATTATTGATACTCTTTGAATGTTTTTTAAGTCATGTTCTTACCAGTCAATCTCCAGCATTGTCAGAGAGTGTCTTGGATGTGTTGGTAGAAATTCTAAATTTGTTGAAACTACTCTTCTTAAAACTCTCTTTTCCTGTCCATGATAACTGTATATGTATATTGATGTTCCAGGGATTTTAGATCTAGTTTTGAGAAAAAGTTTAGATTTTCTGGAGGCCAGAGAGCTAAACAGGCAATACTGTGAAGAGTTTCTAGTAACCTGATACGTCCTTGCCAAGCACTTGGAGTACAGAGCCATTTGATGTGTTTTATAAAAATGGTGTTGGGCCTTTTTTGCATGAGAGTGTCTGCTGTTCTTCAGGGGGTGTGTCCAGCTGGGCAGAGGGGCACACACACATCACTGCCCCCCTGGCACTCCCTGCTGGCAGAGCTCTGCCCCAGCACTGGCAGGCGCTGCCTGCCAGGAGCAGCTCCGTGCCTCAGCGCTGGTGCCCCTCTGGCTGCGGCCTGTGCCCTGTGGCACTGCACTGCAACAGTTCTGCCACTCAGGATGTGTCCTGGCAGTGCAAGAAATAGCCCACAACAGGGAGAGCACTCACTTAATGCAGTTCCTACTGTTATGACTGACTTCTCAAGCCCTGCTTTTGGTTTCAGTGAGTCCTGCTTGCAGTTTCGGTTCTATAGCAGGTAGAAGTTGCAAAAGCATGATGTGAGACACACAAATTTTTTTTTGTTTATTTTTTATTCTTTTATTCTGCTGCTTTGGCAAGGATAGATCTATATTCAGAAAACATTTTCTTAGTAAGTAGCCCTTAATGCAGGCTTTCTAAGACACCCAGCATACAGCTGTGTTGTGCCAGGCTGTTTAAAAGCAAATGCTTACGAGCTCTTAGTAGTGGCAATGTTAGCGCTCCCTCAGCATCTGCCTGTGCCAGCAACACCCTGTTTGATTAATTAATTTATTTAGGCCTTATTTACCCACTGTGGGATCCAGTTGCTGGGGCCGCTCCGGGGCCGTGCGCTGCAGGAGCGGCCGGGTGCCGCTAGATGGCGGCGCGGGCCGGGCCGGGCCGTCACTCGCCGTGGGCACCCGCCGGGCGCAGCCGCGCTCCTCCGGCGAGCTCCAGAACACCCATGAGCCCGTGACACCTTCTGCCTCAGGCCGGAGCAGCAGGCAGGTGTTTCCTGTGCCTGCCTGCCATGGGTACAGCCGGGCGCCTTTGGCTCTCCGGTATCAGGACATAAATACATAACCTGTACCTGTGGTTTGGTTTTTCAAAAATTCTCTTTTCCCTTGGTTCTGTCAGGCTGCACATTTGCAAGCAATAAATGAGATAAATTTATGTCTTTAAGACAAAAAAGACATGTATGTAGTCACAACGTTGTACCGGGGGGGGATGTGAAGTAATGCTCAATGAGCTAAGGAAATGGGGAATTCTTCACACACCATTTTTCTCCTTGTCTAAACAATAATGATGGCTACCAAAGAAATGCTGTATACTTATCTGTAGTTTGTCTATATATATATGCATATATATATACACACTTGCAATACCTATATATCTGCTGTATACTTACAGCATATACTTACAGCAGTTAGTTACCAGAGTTCCTCGGGATGCTTACACAGATGTTGGATAAGTTAAATAGTAAAGGAAACTATGAAGTTTAGTACAGTCACTACTCAAAATGTCCCTAATAAATGGAGTAAAGTAAAACAAAATTTAAAAAATTAGGCAAGGTATAAGAATAAAAAGCACCGTCCAAGAAGCTTTGACTTGAATCTTACCATAATGGAATCAAAATAATTAAAAGTGGTTTATTTTAAAGATTAGCTAATGAATACTGTTTAATTTTTGAATATTTCTTAAATTATTCTGGTGACCTACTTTGAAAAAGGAACTTGAATTAGAAGTTGAGACTGGGTTGTCTTGGTGTTAACCAGTGTACCTACAATTTCACCACGTTTGCATAAATGTGAATTCTATTGATACCATAAAGACTTTACAGTGAATTCTGTAGGTACAATTAGTTGCCTGAGTGCCTTGGGATCTTGTGAATGCTAGAAACTGCAGGGAATGCTTTGCCTGCAGCTCAGATTGTCTTTTGTATAGACAATTACAAGAGACAAATCCATTGGAAACAAAGAAGGCTGTACTGATTACATTGATCAAGAAGTTGCTTAGATGTACTCATGAATAAACAATTGGGTGTCTACAGGTACAGCTCCTATCTGCCATACCTAGGAATTACTTGGAATCATTTGTCTGGTTATTGTCCATATGAATAATACAGTAAAATGGTACAATTAGTAGGAGACTTAGCAGCTCTGTAATGGCTTTGCTGTATGAAGATCTTTTGATGCCATCTCTTCTGTATATTATGACTGCTTCTGGTACAGAATTATTACATTTCTTAGTGCAATGCTTAGTATGAATTTTGGGCTGCAGTAACCTCTGTTTTCTTAAGAGAGCTGTGTTTTTTGTTGCTAAATTTGACAGATCATAGGCACACCACAAAGGCTGACCAGTTCAGGGAGTGTTCTGATTGGGAGTCCGTATAACCCAGCTCCAGCAATGGTCACACAGACACACATAACAGAAGCCTCCGGCTGGGTCCCAGGGTAAGGCTTTTGTCTCATTTAAAGATCTCTGAGCATCCATGCTGATCTTTTCCATTACTTACACTGTTGAATCTCTACACTGACTTACAGTTTCTAGTTCTTGCCCAACTAAATGGAGTATAGCATGTGCTTTTCAGACAGGGGGGCACTTCTGATGTCTGGAGCATGTGGACACAAATTATAAGCACCAGTCACTTCACTGTCTGCTTTAATTGTGGTTTCTGACAGCGTCTGTTTCTAGGTGAAAATGGAGAGTCGTGACAACTCCTGTTAAAACAAGCTTTTATTTTTCCTTAAGTTCATGGTATATCCATGTAGCACTGCTATTGAGCACAGCAGCAGGTGCCTCCAGGGGCGCAGACAGTCAAAAACACTTCAACAGGCATTTAACAATAAACTCTAATAGAAAACTTTGAACATAATCAGTGTGGTATTTTTATTACTATTCTACATTAGCAAGAAGTTTTATGGGGTTCTGAGGTGCTCCAGCCAAACATGACTTTCTTCATCTCTTCTAATTAAATCTGGTCTTTACTGTGTTTCTTGGCATTTTGTTTTAATATCAGCTGAGTTTAGCTGTCTGAAAACAGAGATGTAGTGTTTTGTCTCTGAAGAAGTAATATATTTCTGCATCTAGATTAATTTTGCTCATCAGTGATGAATGTCCGTATTACCTTTTCAACAACAGGGGTGGGAAATGGAGCATCTAGGAAAGAGCAGAAATGAGGGTTCAGTGTTTGTACCTTTCTCCATTTTACTCTGTGAGCAAGGTCTGTCATAGGTTGTACTTCCCAATTACTGTATTCCCCCCACAGAGTCACTAAACTGCAGGCCCAGCCATGCAGTTTTTAAGCTGAATTTTTTTTGCTGGGTATGTGTTCATTTCCTGAAATACCTTTTGAATGCACTTTGTTCTGATTTTATTTGAGAAAGGAGTTGTCAAAGATTACTTTTTTCCTGCAAATTTTGTGAAATGTGGAGGCCAAGCAGATATTCTTTCAGTAATCAGAAGAGAGACAAATTCTACTGTCTGGTCACAGCTTGCTAAACCAAAGAGTCATCATGCCTCGCTTTCCAAAGTCTCATCCAGTGATGGGGATTCCCAGAGCAGCCTTGTGGCTGTGCATCAACCACCACCACCAAGAAGCACCATCCTTCTGTTTGTGTGCTGTCCAAGTTCAGACACAGGATTTCCAATGAGCTTTATCTTTTGCTTCATCCATAAAAAGGCTCGAGATGACTCCAGACAGACCAATAGTGATCCGTGCAGAAGTCCCTACAATAGGCCATATTTTCATTTGAGGAACAGAGCTAAGGAAGGGTCTCTGGTATTCCTGAACTGAGGTAGGGACCCTTGCTGAAGACACTTCGGAAGGCTGCTTGCTTCAGCCATTGTTTACTTCACAGACTCCAAATGCTTTCCAAAATGAGAGGAGCACGTTCACTGGCAGGCTCAGTGCAGGCTCTGGCAGCCTGGTGTGCAGAGCAGGGCACAGCTCTCACTCACTGCCCTTGCAGGGCAGCCCCAGCCCCAGCTGCTCAGCCCCCAGTTAAGCACCATGGACAGAAATCCCTCTGGTGCTGCCGAGGGAGAGGCCTGGCTGTGCATTCTGCATCACACAACCAGAGTGTGCTGGCTTTCAAACCCATTGTTTTTGTTCAGCTCCCTTCCCAGCAGGGTCAGGTGTTCAGCTGTGTGAGTCTGTGCTGGAGCCCTGCTTTGGAGAGCGTGGAGAGACAACGTTCCCCAGCTCAGCACAGCTCTCAGGCACTGCCTTGGGCTGCCTGCAGCATGAAAAGGCAGGTGTGGAGAGCAGCTCCTGCCTGCTGTGGGGAATAAACAGGATGGTGAGGAATGGCCAGTGATTGCAGACTGCTGCTGCTGTTCAAAATTCATGGCAGCTGCTTCTTCAGAGTCTGTCTTCAGCTCTGTATGCATCAACTCTAACAGGAACATGTTTAGTGTTTTACCCTGGGGTTTCATTAAAAGATTCCTGAACATTAACTGGCATGAAAATAGAGAATATATCTTATGCACTGTTTAAAGACATTCTTCTACCACATGGAGGAATTTTAAATAAGAATTTTCAAAGGAGCCCAGCTTCTCCTTTTTGATGGACTTTAGACATCTAGCTCACACCAGCACTTCCTGTAGTTCCAGGTGAAGTGACTTCACTTAATTCCTACGGGCAAAGCATGGTAAAATTTGGAACAGAATTTGTCTGGCAGTGAGCTCTGACAATTTCCTCCACAAGTCTTAACTGTCTTCCCTCAAATTTTGTCAAGTTCTGTGTCTTGTATTTTTCCCTTTCAGTAAACATGTAAGAGCAAACACTAGAACCAGCTAGGCCCCATATACAGTGATTTTAGTGGTCTACAGATACAATGTTATTTTCAACTTAAGTTTGAATTGTCTTGTCTTAGGGAGCGAAAACGGACTCAAGAAATTATAGAGTCAGATTTTTCAGAAAGGTGAGTGTTACTGAATGTGTATTTTATGTATAGAGTCATTCTTGGTTTACTTCAGATTTGCCTTTCAGAAGGACGACTGTCCAGTTCCTGCTTTCAGCAGGTTTCACTCCTTCACATCAAAGCTGTGTTGGTTTGGTTTTTTTTTTCCCCCAGTCTGCTGATGTTCCTACTTACTCTTTTTTGTTTCTTTTACCTGTATTCTGTTTTTGTAAATACATTCACAATTTTGAAAACCATTCTTGTTTTTCTGAATAGTTTCTTTAGCTTTTTACTGCTGACAGGGGCCCTTTTTCTGTAAAATAACAGCTCTCCCTGGAACACATTGTCAAATGAAACTGTGAGACTAATTTAAAAAAAAAAAAAGAAACAAAACCCTCAAACCCAACACAGCTGAACTTTTTTAAGGCTTCTATTGAACTACACATCCAGATCTAGTTTGTGTGATAAAAACAACTGCTCCTGGTTTTTTTGATTACCATTACCTAAGCTCTTGCTTCTCTGGAAGAAGGTGAATGGAAAATAACCCTGACAGCTTGCCAGTTCTTAATTTGGCACATTAAAACCCAGTGAATATGTACTTACTCTCCACAAAAGAGATTCTTGTATCTGTTCTATGTTGGACACATCATAGAATAGATGTATATATGTGTATATACACAATGATGTATATATATGGATATATTCTGTGGTGGACACACCTTAATTCCCCTAATGACCAAGTTTGGTATCTCCTGCTGTATTTTAAATAGGGATATCTGAGCCTTTCTATTTTAGGCACACAAATGAGAGATCCACATAAACCTGGCTTCCAGGCACATAAGCACCCTGGGAGATTTTCCTCTTTTTTTGGTTGTTTTTTTGTGAGACTACCTGGAGATGAATTACAAATCCATTTTAAGCATCTTCACGTGTTCAAATGCTATCAATGTAGAAATAGTCAAGGAAGGGGAAGGGGCTCTAGTGCACTTCTTTACAAACTTGTAAGAAACAAGAAACTGGTGCAAAAGTTTTATTTTTCATTTAGATAGTCCAGCTTTCTGTTGCAAAAGGTAGACCTTTGCTGTGTAACAAAGTAGCTTATTAACATTCAATGTGTTAAAATAACACTTTTCTCTTTTCAGTAAGAGAAGCAAGAAAGGAGATAAAAATGGGAAGGGTCTGAGGCATTTTTCAATGAAAGTTTGTGAAAAAGTTCAACGTAAAGGAACAACGTCATACAACGAAGTAGCTGATGAGCTCGTATCAGAATTCACAAATTCTAACAGCCACCTACCAACAGATTCAGTAAGCAAATAATATGTTGAATTTTGTTATACCAATACAGATTTATCGGTTTTATCATGGAATTCTGTTTCTGCACTGTCCTGCCACAGTTAACTAGTTCTTCTTCACTTAACTAGTTCTCAAATGTAAAGACTTACTCTTTGAAATCAGAAAATACAGAATTAAGATGAAGAATAGAACTCCCTCTAAATTATCAACAAAGTAGAAGAATCTGCCAAAATAACGAACTTTAGGAAAAGGCTGCTCTTGTATATGTGGTCTTGTCAGGCTTTTCAACTGTGCCAGACTTGCCATGATGGAATTTCCTGCAGAGGTGCTTCAGGAAGGCCTGAAGCTTCCATTTGCAACCAAGCATGCTCATGTGGTATCCAAGGGGTATCAGATAAAGGATCCTGGTTTAACACTGCTCTGACCAGAACTGCCATTTTGGCATTTGATCTTCTCCATGTCTATGGGGCATGTGTTCAACTGCTTTTCCTTTTTAAATTCAATTATTTTGTTGTAATTAGTGTATTGTTTTCTTAGCAGGCTTATGATCAGAAAAATATTAGACGGAGAGTTTACGATGCCCTCAACGTCCTGATGGCAATGAACATAATCTCAAAGGAGAAGAAGGAAATCCGATGGATCGGCCTTCCTACAAACTCAGCTCAGGAATGTCAGAATCTAGAGGTAAAGGGAGGTACATGGGAAATCCTGTTTTGTTCACATGTTGTGGTAATTAATGTGCTCTTCTCTAGAAGAGGGATTTTTTTCTCAGTTTGAACCTGTTTGGTTTTGATGCTTGTGCACCGTGAAAATACAGATTTTGGTATTGGAATAAACTGAAAAAATATGTTTGTGTGTGCTTAGTTCAGTTTCATTTAGTATACATTACATTTAATTTTTTTAAAAAGACAAGCTCTTTACCTTATGAGAATGGACATTGATTAAATCAGGGATTATTTTTAAGATTAAAGTCTGTAGTACCTTGAATCAGAAGAAAGTCAAAAGAATTTATAGTTCAGTTATGCTCACAAAATGGTTTACATTTAAAATGAGACAAATTCTCTATTAATGTCTATACTTGGAAATATAATTTAAAGGAAATTAAATTGAAAAATAATTCTGCCTGGAACGCCATATTATGAGCTGCCAGAGAAAGCAAAACGAAGTTTTACTTATCAGTTATTCCCATTATTTTTTCAGCAGGCTAAGAGTTACAGTGTTTTCTGCAGGGATGCCAGAATTTATATGCACAAATGTTGCCTGTCCTTCGGGCCAAATGTGCTATAAATAAAAAGCACAAGTCACTGTATTTACTGCAGCGTGCTGTAATGGCTGTCTGCAAATACATCTCAGTTTGTGACACTTGGGCATTAGTTATCTTAAAAGGTGGGTGGGTGCCTCTCCAGTGCAGAACAGTTCTTTTTGTGCAGGGTCATTTACATCAATTGTCTCTCTAGATGTGCTAAGAGATAAGCTTTTACTGTCCTTGTCCATTACAGCAACTTGAAAAATACATCCATCCAAGGAGAATGCCTGTGTTCAATCATAATGCTCCAGGATATTTGTTTTTTGTTGGTTTTGTTTTTTTTTTTTAATTCTGGATAAAGCTACATTTTGCATGCATTCATGTGAATGCATTGTCTCCAGTACAGGTTATTGTTACAAATATGGAACTTGAATTTCATGGTCGCATCTTCAGTAATCATGCAATTCACTGTTTCAGGCTTTAATTACACACGCACAAAATGGAAGCCAGGCATATTTTTCAAAAACTGCTGCCTCCCCTGACATAATAGAAAAGAATGTAAAACAAAGCTGCATTTTCATGGTGTGAAAATCAGAGTTAATTTTGCTTTTAAAGCTGTATAAAGTGGCACCTGTTCTTACAGTGTAAATCCGTAATAAGATTAGGCCAGTACAAAAATCAGTGCAAAAGAGCTTGTTATATAGAAACCATGCCTGAATATCTGTTCTGCTTACTGGTTTTAAGAGTCCCAGCACAGAAAGCCATCAGAAAGATGCATTTTAAACATTGAAGTGAGAGGAGGGAATCACCACAGAGCAACCTTGTAAATAAGACAGAGGAGTTTGGGCCAGCTAAGTTTTAAAAGACCACATCATTTCGTTTCAGTACTTGAATGAAAAGGTAATTTAAGAGTTTAGTAATTTGGGGAGCCAGTGATGCAGTGATGGCAGCAAGAAGATGATGAGCAAAAACCCCTTTCAGCCCCATTGGCTGTTGTCCAGTTCTTTGGCATTGCCCCAGAGGACATTTCCAAATGCTCTGTCCCAGCTCTGCCTGTCCCAGGTACAGCAGCTTGGCCACATCAGTAAATAAACTGCTGCAAGAGCTGTGCTCCTGTGGAAAATGTTACCTCCACCCCCTCTTGTTGCTGCAGTCTTGTCAGTTTAATGAAGTCTCAAACAAAAATGGAGGTCACTGGTAAGCTATAGGTGATCTAAGCCCAGCCTCCATATATTTATGTCTAGGAGCTTGCAGCTAGGAGAACAGTGGGACATGCATAATTCTAAAAGAGTGGAGGGCAGAAGGGAAAAAAAACCACCAAAGCATCCCCTCGAGCAAGTTTTTGATTTGGTGCCAATTGGCACTCAGTGCAAGACAGAAGAGGTAAAATGGGGGGGACATAATAGTCTCTTGTAATAATTAAATCCTTACTGGAATTACAATTGTTGACAGAGAAAGACATTACAGTCTGCCAGACCTGTTTAAAGGAGAAACTCTTGTGCCCATGCAATTTGCCCCCATTTACAAAGAAAGCCTGTTCAGTTTGGCACAAGGGGATGGACATTATCTCGGAAGTATCTTGATGCATTTACATTTATCTTTTAAGATAGAAAAACAGAAGCGGATTGAAAGAATAAAACAGAAGCGAGCCCAACTACAAGAACTCCTACTGCAGGTATATTTAATTTTCTTTTTTCCTATAAATGAAAATATCGAGTGCAAATCCAGCATGTTGGATCTTCTGGAGTGCTTTCTAGACTTAACTAACAGCTGTGACATACTAAGGAGAAAAGTTTGACCCCTGTGACCTTTCTGGTAGGGGAACCTCTTGCCGACGCTTTGTGGTTCAGTTTCAGCTGCTGTAAACCATCTGTGTGCCACAAGCTTTCCTAAGTGTTCTGCTGAAGCTTTGTCAGTGGGAATGGGAACAACTCACAAGTCCCCTTTGTTGACTCTTAAGTTCCCCCAGAGCTACCCTGAGTCATTCTTCAAATTTTCTCTTTGACCTAAGCTATGAAGTTCACAACAGAACTCGTGTAAATGTGTGCAGAGTTGTTTTGGGGGATACAGACATTTCTGGATCTTAAGAGTAGAAGGCTGGCAAATCCAACACCTTTACATTCAGTCACCTATTTCAGAAACCTATGAGATTTTACTTCCTGGAAACACTGATGTTCTGCTCTTTTATTGTCAGTGATCTTTATTTTTTCTTTTGTTTTACAGCAAATAGCATTTAAAAATTTGGTACAAAGAAATCAGCAAAATGAACAGCAAAATCAAGGCCCTCCATCTTTGACCTCCACAATACAGCTGCCTTTCTTAATAGTCAACACGAGCAAAAGAACAATTATAGACTGCAGCATATCAAGTGATAAGTGAGTGTTTATGGAATTCATTTTTATAATTTTACTTTCTTTGTGAACTGGAATTTTTCCTCAAACAAGTGAGGGAAATTTTTCTAGTTTACTAGATGTAATTATTGTATTTACATTTACAACTGTCACTTCAGGTTGCTTGTTGTTTTTTTAAAATATTTAATGCAACTGCAGTAATAATATGAATGAGTTTATTAACACAGGCTTACAGTCTCTAGTTAAAACAGGCTGAATTTCACTGTTGAAAAAGGCACTTCAGGCTGACATTCAAAGAGCATTCCCTGCACAGGAGAAATAACTGAATGAAACTATTTACTAGGACAACACTACCTTTTAAAACAGCCATGTAAATTCTTACTCTTAGCATGCCATAAAAACATACACAGAAGGTTATCCATGTGACACAAAATTAATATACTCCAGGTGATGATAACAACTTTGAAAGTAGTTTTTAACAGCAAACAGTTCTCTAAAGGAAAAGATACAGAAATTTGTAATTCTTCTTTGTAAGCAAACTGCTACAGTTGCATTAATTAATCTGAAAACCTTCCAGTTATGTAATTGTGGGTGCTTGTGCACCTCATCCTGTGAAAATATGGCTGAAGTTGGAGGTGCTGTTACGTTAATTGGTAATCGGCTCACCATCAGTTTATTAGCTGAAAATAGCTGGCTTTGCTCTAATACTGTAGATTACAGATTTCACTCTGTGGTATGCAAATCCTGTACTGAACTTCGAGCCAATCACACAGCAGAAATAGACAGGCTCTAGTAACCCACCAGCACGCAAAACAGCCATACTATTAAAGTTGAATTTTTGTAGAAAATTCGACTGACATCCAATATATTCTGTGACAAAACTTGTGGGATATTCTCATGAGCACTGCAGTTCAGCAAGTTGGGAATTTTAGGATCATTTTTGATTTAGCATAATTATACCCTTATTCTATAGTCACACTATAGAGGTCTTCCTGCTCTTTTAAACAAGACTTTACATTTAGGTTTGAAGTTGTTAAAAAGTTGAACAATTTCATACTGAAACTTCAGAACTGCTGCTTTGAGTTGTCAGAGATTAATCTGGCATTTGGGATCCAGAGCAGTGTAACACACTTCTATGCTCTCCAACTGTATGAAAACACTCCTACTAAAAGTGAGCATGCCAAAATTATTGAAGTTGTTGATACTTCAATTTATATAACTCAGCTCTGGTAGTGTGTCACCTGGAGGTCATTAAGTGTACAACCCAAATTAAGCCAGCTTTTCACTGTGGCTATTATTTGTGCAACTAATTAGTGGCAGCAGCAATAGGTAAACCATGACAGAAACTGCTTTGTTTTAACCACTGTTACAGTGATCTGCTAAATAAGGCAGTTAGCAAAGGTGCTGACTTGGTTTGGAGAATTCCCAGTCTGTAGAGTTTATTGGAGAGTATTTGTGCTGCCTGAGTCCATCACTGGTCAGCTTGAGTGCTTGCTCTGCACCTGGTTCCAGACTGAAAGACACTTTTTAAAGGGCTTCCATTTTCCCTTCTTCAAGTAACATTTATATGAAGTACTGATGTTACTAAGTCCAATGAAGAGCTAAGCTCACAGCATCAGCTACTCAAAACTGTATTTACAGAGGAACTTCTAAAGGAAAGTAATTGCTTGGAACTGTTGTACATATAAGGATGATTTAGTATCAGAAGGAAAATTGGTTTGTGTCCTCTCAGCTTTTTCCTATGCAAGAGCAGCCAAAACAGAGTGAAATTTCTCACAAATAAAAAAAAGAGACGTTATTGGGCAAGTTTTGTTTAGAGTTTGAGAAGGTAGATGGGTGCCAAGCATCATACTGGGAATGGCATTTCTGGAGTTGGAGTAGGAAAAACAAAGTCTTCAGGTAAAAAGGAAGTCGTTAAGAATTAATTTTAAAGATGAGGCACCTGAATAAGTCCCATTTAAACAGGAAAAATGTATTTAGTATATATGGTACTTCTGTATAAATGCTGTTTATTTGTCCTAGGAAAAAGAAAGAAAAAGTAACCAGAATACCGTGTTTTAAACAAGCATTCACACAACAGATGTATCAGAAACTTGGAAAATTAGAACATCTCTAAGGGGAAATGCAGAATATTTTGTACAGCATTGGAGATACAATGCTGCACATTAGAGGGGACTTGTAGGAAGTGGCCTCTTGTACCCTTACAGAAAGAATTGCCTGTAGCAGCAGAAAATCCAAATTAAAATCACTGGTGATCAAATTTGCACTTACCATGGGAAGGGGACAGGAAGCGTACCCAAATTTTGTATACACAGTATTAATGGCCTCTGAACCTGGCTTGTAGTACTGAATAATAACATGGCAGCCCAGTAGATCATTCTGTGGGAACAGAAGTTGATTTCTTAATAACAGCTGAAATCATGCTGGGAATTACTAGGAAAAACAGTAGGACTACAATGTAAAACTAGATACATACAGTGCTTTATATCTGGAATACTACACACTCTCATATTCTTGGAAAAAGTATGGCCTAACCAAGAGAGTGACAGGAGGGCAGCAAGGACTGAGGCTATGGAAAGGCTTTGACAGAAGGAACAGATGGACTCTTTGGCCTGGAAAGGAGAGGACAGTGGATTCAGAGGTGTCTCAAAAATCACTGGTGATATGGTGAACATACACAGAGAACAGCTGCACACAGTTGCTTATTAAATTGAGAGACATTAAGAGAAGATATCAGGTGATGACAAAAAAAATGTTTTGTAATGGTCTATGCAAATTGTAATATTTGCTTCTGTTCATGCCAAAAGTTTACATAAGTTCAGAAGGGGGTCATGTCAAATGCCTGAAAGAAAATCCTCAAGTAGCTGTTAACAGCAAAGCAGAAGTGTAGAGATTTCCTGTATCAGTGACTGCAGGCTGCTAGAGACTATACTGGAGAAATACTGAAGACTAAATTTTTCAGTTTGGAAATTTGCTGGGAAAATAAGTTACCTTCCTTTCTAACATCCACTATTTGGCCATAGCATGTGGGAGAAGAAATGCAGAGCTATCAATAAAAATGCAGCTTTTGATCCTGTGCCATAAATTGGAATTCAGTTATGAGTCACAAATTACAGCTTGCTGGTAATAGCTTGGTATGACACCGAGCTGTGCCAGTTTAGGCAGCAGCAATGTTTGTACCAGTTAAAATTATAACAACACATCTTATTTTCCCTCTTAATGTGATTATGCTGAAATAAAGGTGCATAAACAATAGGTTTATTGTATGAGCCACAGAGGAAACGCTATGTGTAACTGACAATTACACCCAGGCTTTTAATACCTGTGATGACAGTGTAAGGCCAGCCTAAATGCCCCTGCATTTCTTAAAGCTATGTGAAGTTTATATCTCAATTTCCGCTTTTATATGCAATTAAAAACATTTTGAGAGTCCAGCAGCCAAAACGGCGGGTTGTGAATGCACAGGACTGTGAACAGACAGCTTTTCTAGCTGCATCCAAAAAAGAAAAATTATACCAAAGTAAATAGGTCAGTTCACAGGAGGAGTGTTGCACATTAGAACAGAAAGTGAAATGTAAAAGCAGAAAAACAAAATTGTTATTTTGGTGACAGGGCTTCAGGTGACCTTACTGGCTTTAGTGCAAGTGAAGGTTCATGTTTAATAAGGCCTCTCTCTTCCACTTTGAATCTACTCAATGAGGTAGAAAATGTTTAACTTTGTTCCTGCACTGGTGAAGTTACTTTAATTGAGAATGTGCCATTTAAAAGCTGTAGGCATGCCAGTCACAGAAAAGAGAAAGCATTTCTTGCACTTTCCTTAAGGACCCTTTACAGAAAACTAAGACTCTAGATGCTTACCTCAGTGCATGCCAAAACAACCAGAGATAGAATAGGCAAGAAGAGCACATCAGAATCATCTCACTTTTAATTTTTTACATGCAGATTTGAATACCTCTTTAATTTCGATAATACTTTTGAGATTCATGATGACAGCGAGGTGCTGAAGAGAATGGGAATGTCCTTTGGGCTCGAAGCAGGCAAATGCTCAGCTGAGGACCTAAGAACTGCAAAATCACTGGTGCCAAAAGCTCTAGAAGGCTACATCACAGGTAAGTTAAACATTGTTCCTGATCAAATCCATAACCTTACTTAACTGAAGCAATTTTAATTATATTAGCTTATCTATGTAACATCTGAGGGTTTGTGGGACTTTGTAGGGTTGGTACATGAACCAGTTGTTTTACTGTTAGTTTTGGAAGGTTTATCTTAGTTGTCCTGTTGACTTAATGCACACTGATTTATAACAGTGTGATGTGTGAGCTGCATTATGAAGAAATTATTTCTTAAAGAACTAAGGTGACACCACAAACAAATTTTCATGTGTTTATATTAATTTTGAGTAACTGAATGTACGGAGAAGCAAAGTGGAAGAAGGCAGCTCTTCCCAAGCTGAGGAAAAGGAAGGAAAAAGCATCTTGAACTGGCTGGGTGTAATCCCTCAAGAGCCAGCAGGTGCCACCTGAGAACTAAGCTTCTCTAAATAAAGCAAGAGGCTCCAAAGACTTCAGGACAGGTGTCCCAGGCAGAGGCCTTTACCTCCCCTGTTTGAACAGGTCCTGCTTAGACACAAAACTCCTTCAGTGTTGCATTACTGGACTAGAGCTGCCAAAATTTGCTATCATGTTTATTGTCAGTGTGGTGTTCTTGCTGTACAAGAACAGCTTAAACTTAGCTCAGCATTTTCTCAAGTTTCTGGAGGGACTTCAATTGTAAAGGAAGTGTTACCCAGTTAATTACTGCATACAGACCTTTGTTTTTGAGGAAAGGGAACAAAGCTCTTGCCCTAACTTCTCTACTGCTATATATAAATTAGAATTCAGTTACATTCAATTAAAAGTAATACATTTTAAATGGCTTAACATTTCAAACTACCTCAAATGTGCTTATGTTTATTAACAGTTATTTGTGTTTTCCTGGTCCTCTTGTCCTGTGGGTTTTAAAACAGATTTCATATTTTATTTTTGGTCAAATTACACCTGAAGTCTTTATAAGAAGGCACTCACAACAAAAAGAGAAGTTAAAAGAAATCTTGATTTGTTCCTTGTAGGTTCATTCAGCTCCACATTATTTACCATGTGATTTATCACCAGTGTAAAAAAGGGGAAAGGAGCAGAACCTATGTCTTTTAATAATAACTTTAATATTGAAATTACTTAATTGCTCCCATGTGCTGAGGATCAAACTAAAATTTCTTTTTCATTTTAACCTTGCATTAATTTACCTCCAGAGCACAGGCTTTCCTTACATGTGCAAAAAACCTTGTGTTATGATGCTGTTTACTGAGTACTTCCCTAGTAGCAAACCAGCAGCCTGGAAGAGTTTTAATCAAAAATCATTAAGGGAAGTAATGTACTCTTCATATAAGGGTTACATTCAGCTGTTTCAGCCTCTGTAAAAATTAGCTCAGAGGTATTCCTACTAGAATATGTATTTATATGTATTTATATGTATTTAAAAAAAAAAAAAGTACTTTAATTTACATACCAGTATATGTATTGATTTTAAGGGTTTATTGTATCTGTTGATTTTTTTGTATCTGTTGATTTTTACTTAATTGTGCTGTACAAATTTAGAGTTAAGAGTAGGAATTGCATAGTGGTGGTTTCTAATTGCAGTAAGTGACTAATAAAGGAAACTGATTTAAATGTTTTGCACAACATTTGAAAAGCCAGCATTTACCTGATTATATATTTTTTGTTATCTTCCTATTTTAACCTTGGGAGTCTTTAGACATTTTCTTACGCAGCAAGAGTAGGGAAATAGACGGGTCATCACTGGTTTCTAGAATTCATTACTTCTACATTGGCATGATGGCTCTTTAAGAACAATGGCTTCAGTTACTATTATACAGGAAAAACAGATCCAGGTCTCTTATTTATTCACTGAGTCAACTTACTGCAATCAAGATTCACTATGATCCCAGTAGCTGACTCCATGGACAACTGCTCTAGTCCTGTTAGTATGTCCAAGTAGGTGAATTATTTCCTGTACAATGTTAGTTTGACCTTAGCCTGGCAATTTTTTGAGCTAGTTCCTGACTTCCAAACACTAACAATAGTTTGTACTATAATGCTTACCAGAAGGACTAGAGAAGCAGTTGGACGAATCCTAAGTCTAAACCAGTTCAATTAAAGAAACTTGAACTTGACAAAAAATGTTGGACAATCTCAGCATTGAAAAGCAATAACTTTCTGTTTGCATTAAAGAGCCACATAAATTGCTTGGAACTGCTGAACTGATGATGTGCACATCAAAGCTTTATTGGTGGATTTTCTTTGGAAGAGGATCATGTGTTTTAGCCATTCTTCAAGTGCCCAAATTTGATAAAAGTAGTGTCTTTGAGGTTTGCTAGTTTCAGAATGTTTTAGCAAATAAATGTATTTTTGTAATATGCATTTTAAATACTACATTAGTGTGATCCCCAGGTATGACTGCCACTGAAGTCAGCAGAAGCTAAGGCATATTGACCACACAGAGAAAAATATTCTGTGTATCTTAAATTATTTTTGTAACACTTTTCTGTTGCTTGACTGTCATAACTGACAGTGTCTAAAACATGACACTTGCACCAGCTTAACAGGACATCCTGAGGACACAGTGCTAATTATACATTCCTGCCCATTTCTGCATTTTGATCCAGGTGCTTTCTTGTGTGCTCTCCCTGAGCTGGTCCCAGGTACTAAACTGCAGGCTTTGTCTGGCACAGGAGTTTGGAACGCTTAAACAAGTAGAACTATGTAGCAAAGGGCTCCAACCAGACCAGCTCAAGTGGAAAGGAGGGAATGAGGTTGCTGGGTGAGCAGAAATACTCTCCTGGCTGGGACAAGCATAAACTTGTAGAACAGCAGCCAGAGTACCATCTCTGTCTTTTGGGCTAAACAAATCCTACAGGTACTTAACACAAAACCAAGTCCCACCTTTGTTAGTTGAGTCCTGACTACTAGAAATCCAGCTGCAGATTTAAAAAAAAAACAAACACAAAAACAAACAAACAAACAAACAAAACCCAAAAGGCAGGAAAGAAAAATTCTGAGGCACTAAGAGTTGGGGTAACAACATTTCACCTTATGTATCCCACTATGGCAGTGGCGCAGTTTAGGACTTGGTTTTTTTTCCATGTGTGAAGAAATGCTCTGCTGTTTACCTGTGCAATTAGTCAGGACTAGAAAATGGGCTGGAGCTGAAACTAAAGAGCTAAGAGCACCCACTGCCTGAGGGAGTTTGTTCAGATGTCAACAACACTCCCATGCAGCATTTCTGTATTAACTGCTAAAGCTGTTGAGGGTATTGATTTAGAGCCTTTACAAGACACGCCTAGTACATCACAATGCCACTATTAGATTGGACTGCACCACCTTGGGAAGGTTTATTCAAACTGCTTTCCTTGGGTTTAAGTGTAGCTATTAGTAATTGATCTACACTGCCAGAATAAATGTCGCTTCATTGTAGGCACACTTCTATTTTGACAGACTTTTCCATACTGGAAATGGCTTCAACTCCCCATCTTTCACAAACTTCTTATCCCTTGCTCCTCAAAGCCCACTGGAAAATTGAATTTAGAAATATAAGGCAATGAAAATACAAGGCAGGGCTATGCTTTTATGAACTGCCATGCTTCTACCTTGCTCTTCAAAAAGAAGACTAATGCGCTGTTATCCAGAAATGTTAATAAACCACACGATTACTAGCAGTGTCTTATTATCCTTCTGGAATATTAAACATGTACACACAGGTACACTCCTTCAAACACTATGGTAGAGCTCTATTAATCTAAATACAATGCAGTTGTTCCAAATGGTTTAGCCTCCTCCTGCACAGACAGGAGGAAGCTGTCAGACCATGTTCTCTGTAACATGAAACCTGCATTTAGGGCAATCTTGATGAAAGACATCCAGCTCCATCCACATTTAACTGTTCTCATCTAGTCTATCCTCACAGATCACTGTAAAACTGCCATTTATTAATGTTTGCTGTCATGTTCCAAGGACTGCTGCCAGGAACACCACCCTTGCTAGCCTTGCTTTGTAACATGACATTTAAATACTTTGCTGCAAGAGCTTTCCACAGCACAAACCAAGGTAGCCTGTGGATCCATCCCAGTGGATGGTGAGCAAGTTTACATGGCTGTGTCAACCTGTTTAAAGCAGTCCCTGTGATAGGCAGCACTGCCAAATCTAGAGGAACTAAAGCTTGACAAGAACACAAAAGGACAAATGTGAATGTGTATGTAAAACACACAGTTATTCCTCTTACCTGGTGCAGGTGAACAATTTTAAATAATTAGGAGTAGTACACTCCCAGTTACTGCCAATGTGCTGTCTAAAACAGAGGCTTTGTTAGGCATAAAATTTAACAGTGAGGACCCTAACTTCTGAATTAATGCATCCAGCTGGAGCCACATGCAAGTACCATGGAAAAGAACTAGACAATCTCCATAACTCTGTTTTGATGTTAACTTTGTGTCGAGATGGAATTTGTGTAGGTGACTAGAAATGCCTTATCTAAGAAACAAAAACACATGCACAAAAAAAATCCCATAAATGTAATTGGATGGACTTGTTTTGCTGATTCTCTTAGCAGAAATGTGTGTAACTGGAAACAACTGACAGGCATAACTTGTTAGGGAATTTGAAAACAAGTACTAAGGGGGGGTGTAAATAACCTCTTCCCATCCCTCAGAGGGCGTTTAACAAATTACCTCAAGAAACTTGGCATTACTGCCAGACCATTTTAATGGTCTCAACCACCCCCCATTCCCTGTCCCTAGGGAGGAGAGTGCCTTACATGTCTCATTTGCAGTGTACAACAGGCTCTCTCCTCCATTCTTGGCACCAGCCCTTTGCCATGGTCTGTGCATGTGCACAGCTGCTCCCAGCTCCGGCTGGTGGCAGAGTGGATGAGGAGGCTGCCCCACAGCCAGCCATGAGAGCACCAGCCTGAAACTGCTTTTGGACACCAGAACACACAGAGACTGCCTGGGTGGCTTCACTGCACTATCTCAAACCCAACTAGATAAAATTCTTTTTGTACCTTCTGCAAGTGGGGCAGCTGCGGCACTTGGAGCTGTCAGAGCATTTCCCAGGGTCAGGCTGTGGCAGCAGGTTTCCATGAAGGACTCCAGAATTCTTATTTCAGATACCTGTGATTGCATACAGCCACCAGCCAGGTGAATCTTCTTCACACAGAGGGAAAAGCTGAGTACAAGGCTTAAGTGCATCCACAAAGACAAGAGTATAATTTCATCTTGATTAAACAGTATACATTACAGGAAAAAACTCAAGCTACTGGTGCCTTCTAAACTAAATTAAGGGATCCTAACTGCAAAGAGAATGCAAAGTTTAAAATTGTAAAAGGAAGAAAAAATGTAAGTAACTATCATAAATAGTTATGCTTTCTTCTAGATATGTCTGCGGGATTTTCATGGATAAACCAAGGGTTACTTTCAAGTTCAGCACAAGCAGTTTCCCATTTTGAAGCAGCTGGAGGCACTTACGATGCTAAATCAAGGTAAATAAACCATTTTTTATTCAAGCATAGTTATATATGCTTGTGGTACTTTAGTAACTTTGCTATTTCATACTATTTGCATGCAGGAATTGAGATATTTTCCTATCATGGTTGATTTTGATTGTGAAAAACTCTCTAATTCTGTCTTCCTTGAAGGATAATTATATTTGAAAGGTCAAATCAACATGCTTTGAATGCTGAACATACCAAGCTATTTCGTACCTACATTTCATAAGAACAGAATTACTTTCAAGCCCCTTTTCCTGATTAACCTTAAATTCCTGCCTGGGCATATGTGGATAAAAGCCCAGTAATATTTCTGAAGAATGCATAAGAATGTCTGCTCTCTAAACACACTACTCTTCCAGCTCTCATGAAAGAAGTTTAGTCCACACAGCGTAATAAAAATTTAAAATCAAAACCCAACAACCAAACAAAAAAACACCATGCACAAATCCCCAACCTTAAATACACCTGAGCAGCCAGACTTCACTTGGAGGTTACCTGTACCATAAAAAAATGGAATATAGGGATTACTATTTTGGAGCAGGTTCTTTCTCATAGCATTTAATAGCTTCATTTTATAGTGCAAACATTTCTGTGTATTAATGAAACTGTGATGGATTTCCCTTTTTTGTCTTCAGCTTAAGCAGTTCTACTAGTTGTTTATAAAAAAATAAGTCACCCAATAGTCTTTTTCTTAGCCAACTTTCCGATGTTTTATCAGCTCTCCTAACTAATTGCTGTGTTTACTGTAACTCTTTGGGATTTTTCCTTGTTGGTAGCGTTTCTCCGACTAAAGGAAAAGCTGAGGCCAAAAAGAAAAAAGCTTAAAATCTCTAAACTTCACCCTTTCTGTTGTTTTGCTAGTGAGAATCCAGGGTTGTGTTTGGATGCTGAAGTGGCCTTAGCAACTGGGCAGCTGCTTGGCCCTAGCAGTCAGCAGTCCAGCAGTGCAGCGTCCCGGGGGGAGACGCCCTGCTCCTTCAACGAGGAAGATGAAGAGGATGAAGATGAGGATTCTTCCTCCCCAGAATGAGGACAGTAGAAAATGGAATACACAAAATGCTGCTCAAATATTCTTAATGGGAGTTCCTGTTTGGATTTTACTGGTTTCTTGCCTTGGTGTTCACTGTGTTTGGTGAACCAAAATGGAAGCTTCAAAACAAGTCTATCCATAGCTGAAATTGAAGAATTGTATAACTGAACACAGAGTGACACGCAGAGGCAGAGCAAAGTGGGTTTTATAAACTATAAATGAGGAAAAGAACAAAGTCCCTGGAGATTTGGCAAAGTAAACCTTAAGTTCATCTTTTCCATTTTGGGACTCTCTGTCTTCCCTTTGTGTTTTTCAGGTGGAGAAGAAAACAGTCAGTCAGTAAAAGTTGGTTCTTGCATCGTCTTTTGGCTGTGCTGCCTTTAGAAAAAGGGGGAGTGAGCACGTGCAAATGTGCTAAAATCGTTATTTAAAACTATCTTGTATGAAAGTGGTTATAGGGAAAAGGGGCTGTTAAAATGTTTGCTTTTTTCTGTTCAACTTGCTGTATAGAAGATTCTTAAAGTAATATAAATTGCAAGCAATTAAATGAATCTTGAAGTAGCTTAAAAAGTAACATTACTATAAAAGGTTCATATGTTCATTTATATTGCAGGCCTAATTTATTATAAGTGATTATTCTTAGCCATTATTAAAACAGGAAACAAACAGTATTCTCTACACCAGCTTTTTTCAAGGAAAATAAGTTTAAAAAAAAAGTATTTCTAGATTACAGCATATTCAGTGTAGCTTCTCCTTTACTGTTCTAACTTTATATAATCCCTTTGATGTTAGGGCATGTCTTTTTTAAAAGGCCTTACCACCATGTTAAGGATCTCAGGCAGTGTTTTCAAGGCAGTCTTTTCAAATCTGGGGTGGGCAGGTCACATAACTTTTAAAGTCACTAGGTTGAGGTTCTTAGGAAAAAAAATAAAATTTCAACAGTACATCATTTCATGTTTTGCATTCTAGTCAGCTTGAATTCTGACAGACTTTCTTATCAGTAACCTCAGTTGCACTCACCTTGATGCACCTTTCACAGTTAAATACCACTTAAAATAATCTGTTGCTCAAGGTACCCAATACATATCCCATGTGAACTGTTAAATTAGACTTGCAGCAGGAGGCTGTGTTTTTCATGGCTAACATCACATCCAATCATAAAACCTTAAAAAACCCCCAAACCTTGAATAGCAATGCAAAATACACTGTAGATGTACTCTTCCCATGGTGTTCCAGCATCCAGGACTTTGCCTAGCCTCTGAGTTAACTATTTTTCATGAGGTAAACCTTTCCAGTTTTTGCACTGTCTGTAGGTGGTTGCTCTGTGTCTCAGCTGTCTGAGGCAGCTGAACTGGCTCTGTCCCTGTGCTGGGGATGAGGCAGCTTGTGCTGTTGCTCACCTGAGCAATGGCAGCAGCTACCCCGGGCTGCTGGCAGCGTCACTTGCACAGCCTGGGCTGTGGCCAGATCATCTTCTACAGCCAAACCTGCACTCACTCAGGCCAGCACGATCCAAAAGCACCAAGCCTGAGCTACAGAGAGAAAATGAGGCTCCAGCTCAAGAGCTGCCTGGCTGTGTGCGGGAGTTAGCACAGGGCTGGCAGCTCACAGGACAGGTAAAACTGTGAGGAGTAGACAAGCACCAGCTGCATGTTTACATTACAAACTAAAGCATCAAATAGGAACTTCTCAGAGCAAGTTCAAACTCCAGCATGTGAGGAGTACCGTGAGGGCAGCACCAGTATGCAGATATGGCTCTTGACTGAGCTGTTTTACACAAATGAATGGCAGATGCACAAACTAAAATGCCTACCTTGGGGCAAGACTGTTAAGACCATCCTGTGCTCGTGGCTCACAGGCAACAGCAGACTGAGGGCTTTACACCCCCTCACTTCCAGCAAATCTGTAACACTACCTCGATACCAGAAAAGCTTTACAGATACAAAAGAATATTCTTGCTGAGAGAGTCAGTGCATTGAGCCAAGTGGCTCACTTTTGAAATGGGGTACTCCACACATATTACTATGGAATTGTCAGCTTCATGATTGACATTTCATTTAAACAGATCATCACTTTCATCCTTAAAAAACTCATTGCTTTTTCAAAAACTGCCCTGTTAGTCAGCTTTCATTGGAGAGGGCAGATCAAAGGTAACTTATATATGCATGACCCTAAGGAATTCTTTAAGAGGCAAATATCTCCCAAAGTAGTTATACCTCCCTCCCCCCAACAATACATTAGGGACACATTTAAGTTTATACTTTCGTCACACTTCCCATTCAAGATCTGTGTAAAAACCAGTAAAACACTAATCAGTTCCTAAAGAGCAGCACTTTGAACTATAAGAACCTGGCAAGAAAAGGCTTCCAGCCCAGAAACAGAATGTCTTTTATTAGCAGACAGTGGGCTTTCTGCTTTAAAGGGGAAAGATCTTCAATGACACCTTTCCTCCATTGATGTCTGTGCCCTTCAAAGCTGCAGCCTGCACAGCTGCTTGCTTTCTGGCAAACATCAAACTATCAAATTTAAAGATAAAAAATATGGGAGCACATAACATTTACGTGACAGTTGAACCAAGCCTTTAAAGTTATTTTTCCGGGACTAGTTGAATACAAAGTACAAAACAAGTTAGAACATTTAGGAGACTTCAAAAGTAAATTCTTTCCTTGGGCTTCTTTGTGGCAAGTACCAGTTGAGGATGAAGTTCAACGTCACAGCAGTCTTGTGGCTACACTAAAGTCTGGGAACTAGGAGAATGTGGGGCCTTTATCCAGCCACAGTCACTTGTATATGATCTCAGGCAAACCTTTCAATCATTCCTGGTGATCTTAGCTGCCATATTTTAAAAAGAAACAAAAAACACACACAAAAACCACAAGCCAAAACAGGTAAATACAAGACCTCACTAAAAGCAGCTGCTGCAATTGTGAGTAAGGGAGTTGAGAATATTAACAAACCACAGAGCTCCCACTAAGCTCATGGCAGTGCTTGTGCTCAGCTGCTTCAACACACAGGCCCTCCCTCCTGCTGAGAGCCAGCAAACACTTTCCACAATAAAATGGTCATGACCAAGACTGGTTTTCCCATTTTCTATTCAGTTCCCATCATCATCTCCTGTCTCATGCAATATCCCTGATATGCATTGACAGGAATCCAGCAGCAACTGGTACTAGATCATACTTTGTATAGGAAAATGGTATATGCAACTTATATTGAAGATAAATTTAAGTCATGTGTCTGTGTCTTAGAACACTCTTGTTAATAGATTCAGGGGGCACTTGGCTGCAAGCAATATCATGCTGTATGCAAATGCCTTTATAGCTGTAGTGCAATGAACAACTTTATTTCTGGATTAACTTTGTGGTGCCTGAAAAATCATAATATTACTTAGAAAAACTTGTCAGCTCCACTATCTAGATGAAAAACTACAAGTGGGAGACAGCATTTTTCTATTATGTGGAAATCTGACATGTTTGTAGATTTTGATACTTAAAATCAAAGTGCACCAGTCTTTTCATTTCCACACTGGAATTAATTGTCAACAACCACTTAATCTCAGAAAGTGTGTGTATGTAGCAAATAAGACCAGTTCAACTGAAGATATGGCTTAAACTAACACCATTAAACCCGGTACAAGCCCTGCTGTAGGTGTTTGCATTTAATTTTTAAACTACAGTTTGCAAATACCCCTAAATCCTTTTAAGTACCTGGAAATTGCTGAGGATACAGAACTTCCACAGAAGGGCTTCTGTTGGATCAACTATGTCATCCTGAAGTAAAATTATGTAAAAAGGCCTAATAACTCGATTTTAATCCTTTTGGTCTTTAAAGAAAGATGAGCCCTTCAAATTCATGTTCATACATGAAACGATGCTTGAATTTAGAATTCCACAGTTAAGTCTTAAAAGCTCAAGTGCTCTTTCTTTTGACCAAATCCACCATTTTAATTCAAGAGTATGGCTGAAACAACCATATTTGAAATCTGGGCAATACTCCTTTTTTGTAGCTAAGTGGCCCATTTCAGCTGAAAATAATCAAGGCAGTTGATTGCAAAGACTTTCCCTTTAGTGACTTAAAGATGTTTGGGGTTTGGTATAGGGAAAACAAACCAAAGCAAGCTATCTTCTGCCTGACCCACCTCATTTATATCTCTTCATTCCAGGAATTTCTCAGGATCATTACCAGATGTAATGAGCTGGGGAAAGACTATGTGTGCTTTTTTAATTTGTGATTTAATAAGTTCTAGTAATAGCCATACTTTGAGCTGACATCCTTCTGCTGCAGCTGGGTCACTCAGCACTGGGAAGTGGTGCCTCTTGCAGCATTAGTGATGAACAGGGGAGGGAGAGGCCAAGGACGTGTTTGTGGAGATTTGTTTGTTAAAATGTGCCACTTCCTGAATTCTGGCCTCTCTGCAAGCAATGCACCAATGAATCATTTGTTAATTTGTGGACATCACACACCAATCTGAGCACATGAACAGCTCTTAATATTTAATTTTCTGCTGGCAGGTGTTCACACAACTGATCCTGATACCATAAAACTTCATGAAACTCATTCCTTAGACTTAACCTAAGTTCCCAAATCAGATGATCTCTTTCCTGTTTAGCTGTTAGAATTTTGTCTGGGGAGTATTTTTAGGAGGCTGTAACTCTTCTTCCCCTGATCCAGGTATATTGCCATAAAATACCCATAACCAATGTTACTCCCAGTTGTTCATTCCATCTGCAAAGGATTACTGTTCTTTCAAGTCACTGCAGAGCTGCATGTGCAAGAACCCACCAGCTCCTTCAGTCAGACTGCCTGAAGTGGCATTGCTGGATCCCTCCCCAGCTGGCGCTGACAGTGAGGGGAGGGAATGCTCATTAAAGCAGTCAGTCTGGCAGTAACAACTGAAGGGGCTGTTCATTGCAGCTGTTCAGAGATTGCATAGTCACTCTCCACCTTTAATACCTTGTCTGCCCACCCAGAGGTCAGAGAGAAACAAAATGTTTTCTTTCTGCTGCCATATTTTTGACAGTACCAAAGAAGCCAATGTTTAGGATAGCCACCTAAACTGCAGGACATCAAAAATCCTTGCTCAAAATTGGGCAGCAGTAACATCTGAGATCCAACCATCCAAATCCCAAGGGAAAGTCTCCTTCTTAGGAACAATATGGAGCAAATAATACTTCTGCATTTATCTAAGAAGAAAAACAGACTGACCTGGGTCACGTCAGTATCTGTAACAGCCATAATTCCAAGCAGATACAGGAACCTCCCAGTAGCCCAAACCTGCATCTCTTCTTAATCTTCTGTATTGACTAGAAAGTGCAGTCACTTAAATCTGATTTCTCTAAATGCCATTCTTAAGTACTCAGCACTCTCCAGGCATAGGTACTTTCGATATATGGACACCATGGGATAGCAGGGTACAGCAATGTCAAATTTAAATCCAGTTGTAGATGCAAATCCAACTAGTCTATGCAGAAACTTCTTCCAAGACAAAATGAGTCTTTACTTGTGAGCTGGTTTTAGCCCATTCTCCTCTCCAGGCTGAGTGAAACACTTGTCCCTCACACTGCCTGGTTCCTTGTGCCCATGCTGCCCACCCACACGAGCCAGGCAGCCAGAGAGGGAAAAACACCACATACCCACAGCCCTTCCTGCTGACATTCTCAGGTCACATACAACTACTCTGAATGGCCACAAAAGTTAAAACAATCACAAAAGGTGAAGTCCATAAAACCAGGCTCCAGGCTTTTTGATGGGTTTGTTAAATTGCTGTTGTAACTTTAACAATTAGTAGATTTGGTTGTACTAATACAGGGATTAAGTGAATCTCCCAGGATTTCCCCAGGAAAACACCAGCTGAATCACAATCCATCACACAAGTTTCTGAAACATTCCCTTGTCTTAAAAGCCATGCTGTATACATCAAAAACACTTCAGAGAAATATACAAATGTTATGACACTGTATCTCACAAGCACCTACTGTAAAAAATGAATCCTACTTTGAACGAACCTGTAAGAAGTAGGATGTGAGCCTGTGCTTGGTCCCCAGCCCTGACTGCAAACCATGCCCTGGGACCAAGGCACAGCCTTTGTTTGCATATCCTACACGGCATCAGGAGAAACTGGCCAGCAAGTACAGGCAGAGTTTTACACCAGGACTTGTTTGTTGGCACCTGGGGGATGATCTGGCAGTAGATGAGTCCTTGGCAAGAAGGACTGATGCTGAATTCTTAATGCTGATGTGCCATCAGCCCATGTTCTGAAAGTGCTGCAACATGCAGCAGAAAAGGCAGGTCCAGCCCTCCATCCCCCTTTACAGTAGCACTTTTTAATATCCACTAGATTCTACATGGAAGGAATTGTAGAGACACTTCGTTTTTATATTTAAAATGCAGAAACCACTTGAAAGTCCATTAGCTTTTTAATTGAACTTTTTTTTTTTAAGAACAAGGCCAGTCATGGACAAAGCTATTTAATGACCTCCAACACTGAACTCAAAGCAGGGTTTTGTAAACATGGTGGGTGGGAAGAGAGAAATCCAATTACAAGTATGCTAATTATATGGGATTTGAAGTTTTAATTTTTTTTTTTAATCTACTCATCTTGCTCTCCCCACATGTGTATTGGCACAAAGCATCACACACTTTAGTGGAAATTTTTCTCCCTTTTCTTGTGCTAAACTCTTGTATCTTCAGGAAAACGCAAATTTCCCATTCATCTTCATTTGCTGCATATTTTTGAATTCTCCCCTAGATTTCCTTCTTTCCAAATACCTATAAATTAAAAACTAAAGTTTTATTTTTGCAGAAAGTCTGGTATTAAGCTATGCTGATTTTTTGTCCTGATCAAATAGTGTTAATTTCCACTACCACACTGTACGTGGCTAGGACTAGTGTAAAAAAGAATGTGGTAGTATTTTATGTGCTTTAAACACTGACAAAGATATAAAGAAAAGTGCATATGCAAAGTTTTACTTTCCTAATAGGAACACTGGCATTAGCAAATAGTATATTTGAACCAATAGGAAATATTACTTTGTAGTAGCAAACACTTTGTAAATAAAAACTTGTTATTTTTTTAATGGAAATTTTATAGAAGCTTTTTCTGTATACTCAATTGATCCCATGTTTACTGAAAATGCTGCAAGTGGGAATTGTACATTGCAAATGAGGGCGGGGAGCAGACAGTCTGAGGTGAAAGCTGTGTATGCTTTGGAGAAGAACATCCAGTTTTATGTGAACTGAAATGTAAACCTTAACTGTAGAAGAACTGAATAAAAGAATTTCAAGGCAACAGGACCCAGCTTGTCTTTGAGAAGAACATTGCAGAGAAAAGGTCGCTCAAGGTTAACACTTTGTTAGGAAAGCAAGGAACTGCCCTGCTTTACATGGGAAATATTGCATCCTTTGGTTCTTGAAAATATCAGTCTAGCAACTGTGTCCTCATTGGCTGGTCATTCAGAGAAACCTCCTATGTCATTATGCAGGGAGAGATGCTGGGCTTCAGAAATTGTTACATTTTGATAACTCACAAAATGTTTAGGGATATTATTGTCCCTATCCATTCAAGACAAACAGCGAATCTATAGGTGAGAGAAGGCCCCAGAAACACGGTGTGTTCTCCTGGTTTCATGCTACATCTGTCCTGTTGAACACCCTTCAAACACCTATAGACTCTGAACATGTATCCTTCCAAACCCCTTCCTCCTATTTTGGTAGCAAGAATCCAAATGAGAAGAATTTGGGCAGCATTAGATGCAGGCCCTCTTCGACCTCTGTGTTGGTTTTCCAACACTGCCCAATACAAAACCACCAGGTAATGTCACGGTACTTGCTTTTCCCCGCACGCACAGAAGATCCACAACTGACTATTTTTAATCTCAAACCAGCTAAAAGTAAAGGTAAAAGATAATAGCAGAAGACTTACAAAACTGTGATTTCATTCTTGGGTAATAAACAGAAACTCTACCACAAATTCCTTTCATCTATAATGCAATGGCATATTTGGGAAGGCATTTTCACTAACAGATTTGGCAAATAACCACCTAAAAACTCTTGCAATGTCTTTTTTATGGGCAAGAAACATGACTGCAGAAATGAGAGGATGAGAGGGTGTAGCCTTCGTATCAGCAATGAAGATATTTAGGGCTTATTTATGCTTCTAAAAAAACAAAAAGTCTAAAAATCCTTACCTTTTTGTGTCAGTGCTCCATAAGTTGCTATCAGAATAACTCTGAAACATTAAGCTGATGGTGAACCTGGTTGGAATAAATACTCTCCTCTAAAGAATCCTTAGTTCCTTGTGCTGTTTTCAGCTGGGGATTTCCTCCCCAAGAACCCAACAAAGCAACTGAGGAAATGTGAAAGCATAAAAGTCCATTTCATCTTTTCTAAGAAGTACTCAGCATGGATCTCTAAAAAGTCTGCAAATAATGCTCTCTGAAATTACAAAGACTTTTGGTTAGAATTTCTGACTGTTTCTCTGACTGTCCAACCAGATACCATCATATAAACTAGCTTATATTTTTTTTCACATAAGCAAATCTTTATGTTTCCTAAAAGAAAAGGATTCAAGCAACAGTAACTGCTGCAGGATTAAGGTGCTAATAATGGAAACATTAAGACAACGACGAATATTGTCCTTGGTTAAAAATAACAGTATTTAAAACCATATCTTGTCGAATTCCACACATTCTGTCAGAAAGCAAAAATATCTGTAAACATTCAGGAAAACCAGAAAACCCCCAAATTTGTGTAGGTTTATTATTCATTAAACTCTGTCTCAGCCCCAAGTGTAGGATAGGAGATAAACGTGAACAATACTTCATTGTCCGAGCTCGGTGTCACGAGTGCTGCCCGGAGCCGTGTGATCCGTGTAGGTTGCTCCTGGAGAGGCTCCGCTGTGCTGCAGTGCCCGTCCTTCTCCTGCCGGGGGAAGGACCCGCATAATACCCAATTCCTGTTCTGCTCCTCTGACTGGAAATCATTCAAAAGGCTGAAAAGCCTAATGTCACTGGGACTTCTCCTTGCTGAACCAAGTTCAGAGGTAACAAAGCAGAAGAAACTGTTCTATATATTTCACAGAACTTCCCATCTGTCACAAAGACTAAATCAAGTCTGTCAGACTTGAAAGTCCCAAATTGTTGAAGGCATTGCTGCCCACTGGTTCTCACAGCTGCCCCCCGGGCAACTCATGGCAGGCTTGGTTTTGTAACATTTCACGAATCCCTCACCAGCCACTCAGAGAACTCAGACCCACTGAAAAACTGAAAACCATTGTTCCAGGCAAAGCCGCGCAGGAAGTGATAGAAAAGCCTGCAACAATGAGATGACATCAAAAGGAAGAAGTAAGCAAACAGAAGGGTTTGTGTTCTTCCAGCATAAGGCAGCAAAGAGAGCTACAAAAAGGCAAAATTATCACACAGCTAATCACACAGCTAATACTCTCCCTTGGTTCAAATGACCTGTGCTAACCCAAGTTTTCATCATCCTGACATTAAAGTCCAGGTTATGCAGCAATGACAGCATTACATACAAATATTACGTTTAATTAATCTGCCACCATTAACCAAACATTATTTTTCAAATATAACAAAAGTTGCATTTAATGCCATATTATGCAAACAACAGCAAACTGCATTTTTACAGCAGCTGCTGGCATAAGCAAGATAGTTATTTTTAATAAATAAGCACCACAAGGACATAAGTGTCTTGGCACATTTAGAAGTTAAAAAACGTTTCAAATGCATAAACCCCGGAAAAATGTCCTAGCATTGACCTGTGTACAGTTTAAGCCTCCGGCTCTGCAGAGTGAAATTAAAACAGCAAGCAAAGCTCCCACTAACAGGACTGGGCTGAGTACATGGAGAACAAGTTCTTGCAAGGAAAGGCAGGGTGTGAACGCACCACAGACAGCCCACACCACACCCACGCTGCTCTGTGGTAAAGGTAAGGTAAAGGTAAGAGTTGTTGGTTTGGGTTTTTTTGGTTTTTGGTGGGGTTTTTTTGGGTGGGGGGTGTAAAAAAGAAACCGTGGAGCTTCCACAACTACCAGCATGTTTTAAGGCCACACCTTAGTTAAGCGTCAGAAAAAACGGTGCTTGCATGTTCATCTGTTTTGTTAAGAGGCAATTCTTGTGCTTTAAATCTACTCGTTTGGAACGACAGCTTTTCACCACAACACCCGTATTAGTCTCCTTTCCAAGAAATCGCATCCCTGTCTCGAGGACCCGGCCTGTACTTGCCAAGTTCCCATCTCTGCCCCTGTGTGTTCCGGCGCTGGGGCACCTGCGCTCCCCGGCCCGCTCGGCTCTCGGCCATGGCACAGCCCGTGCCGCTCTCCGCACTCACTGCCCGCCCTCCACGCTCCGGAGCGGGGCCCGCGCTCAGCGCCTTCCCCTCCCCGGCTCCAGGGGCACGCACAGGCCGGGGCCGCCCGGGAGTCACCCCAGCGCCCGCGGGGCCGAGCCCAGGCGGGCGGGCGGCGTTTGGCTCCGATACCACCGGGCACCGCACCCGCTCCTCCGCCGGCCCCGCGCGGACGGCTGCCCCTGCCCGGNGGTAAGGGCCGCGCGCGCGCCAGCGCCGCTCCCAGCGCGCGGCTCCGGGGCCCGGACAGCGCCGAAGCCCGCTCCTCCGCGGGGCCCGGAACCTGCGAACGCTGCTGCTAAATCCACCTTTTCATAAACATTCCCCATTGCTGAAGAGCTTGGAATCGGCATCTTAACACTAAGAGAACACTTCCACATTACCGTAACCAAGTCATTAAATATTACTAATGCCAAATTAACTAAATTGTAGAAAAAGCTGCTGTAACTGTTGCTAATAAGAGCTAAGTTAACACAGCTGCTGGCTTTTGCAATCAGGTTGGCCAGGCTGATATAAGCCCGAGGAAAGCCCAGGTTTTTACTGTTATTACTTTCAAACCTTCTCACCTTTTGATATTTTCTCATCATCTCATTAGAATGACTAAAGCCAAGTTCTAAACATTCCATCTAGGCTTACAAACTTCTATTTCATGTTCTGCCAAGCTTCTACCTACCGTTTTCTGTCATCAAGCAATGCATTATTTACTATTAAATTAAGATTGGATGTGATAGGGCTGCTTTAGTGTCTAGAGGCCATTGCCAAATGACTGAGTCAACTGTACCAGAGCATTTATCACACCACTATTTGTTGGCCCTCAAGCAGCAAAATGAGGAGCAGAAGCTTTGGCGCTGGCAGAGACCTGCTGAGGTTTGTACATTAACTGCAGACCCTTCCAGCACATCTAAATGTACAACTGTGTGTGTCTTCCTGAGATGGTTGGTATCCACCCATCTATTTATCTGTAGGAAATGGGTGACTGGCATGATGACAAATGGGCACATATACCACCAGAGATGCAACAATTCCAGGAAATAAAGCAGTCCTGGGTGGGGAAGATTTTTCAGAAATAACTGCAAACGCATTCATTTCATGGAGGAGTGCCCACATTTCAAACCTCTAGAAAATATATCACCAAGCAGTATATTTTCTGACTAATGAACCATTCACGGTTTAAAAATACACTGAACTAAAAGATAATTTAAAAATATAATAATAATAATTTTAAAAGATAATTGCAGCCAAATATACCCCACTCTGATTACTAATGGATATAATCTCCCCCAACTGGGAGTTCTCTTGTTTCTATTCAACTGCTTACACTTGTGTAAGAAAAGATTATATGAAAGTATCAGTAGCAAAAAAATCCCAATGAAACAGGAGACTGTCCTCTCCAGTGTTCAAGTTCTTCAAAGAGCAAAAACTTGAAAGTAGAATGTAGTGAAGCTCTCAAACAGGGCTATGGAGAGGAAGTGCAGATGCTGTACCCTGCTCTGTGCTCCCTGGGCTTGGTGGTGTTAAACTGAACAGGAGAAACTGCAGAGACTTGTGCACTTACCCCACATTCCCCCCGGCCCTTGCTGATCACCAGCAAGCACTGGGTCAGTGGAAGAGCTACTACAGATTCTTGCCTTTACATGACTGGCAAGGCACTGTCCTGTGTTTGTTCTCACGGAGCTTGGCAAGCAGGGGAACACAGAACATGTTTTTTTGTGGTGCAGGAGGAGTTGAGAAATTAAGGAGCCATGTGCCTGAGTCCCCTGCAGATAAGAACAATGTGAGTCCCCTGACAAGCCAGGCAGGCAGTCTGGCTCAGCAGATAGCAGGAACATGAACTGAAGGGGCAAAGACATCTCACAGTTCCAACAGCCATTCATATCCTAGGGAGATTCCAGAGAGCTCTCTTGTCATGTTTTAAGCCATGGCTGCATTTCTCTTTGTCAGAGTGCATTTGCCAGTTGCACTGCTGAGTTTTCATATGCAAGTCAGCCTACAGCAGTTTCCAGTAATGGCATCTTATGCAATTTCTGACCTACTTTCTAACATTGGGGCATTTGGAAACATGAGATCCACTGCAGCAGCTTTCTGCTTGACAGCATGACACTGCAGCAGGAAGCACGAGTCTTTAGACAAAACACATGGATCCACTAAAATACAGGTGACAGACTATAATTTTCAAGGTATTTGTCAAGCCATTAGGAGAATCCAGATCAATCATCCTGTGTATTATTCTTAGCTAAAGACCATGCACATTATTTCAAAAAGATCAAATGGTCAAGTCAGTAAGCTCTTACATAGGCACTGACCTGTGTGCTCTTTCTCAGCCCTTCAAGGCTGCAGTTTCCTGAAGAACACCTCAAACGAGAGCTTGTGTGTGTGACTGATAAACCATGACCTGGTTAGCAGTACAGGCATCTTCTCTCTTCTCCCACCAGCCAGCTCTGTTCAGAAGAAAGGTGTCTTCTACACATCCTCCCAAACTCCAGCAACAAATGGAAGATCTCTGAGAACTAAAAGTTTTATCCAAGTTTTTTTTTCTGTATGTTAGAAGCACGAGTTTCCAGGTATACTAACACAAACTGAGTTTATTAGAAGGCTTCAGTAATTTGATGGCCGACTTAGTGTGAATGCTGAGGTGTCTTAACAAGGTGTCCAGCTAGCAAGATGATTAGCACTTCCACTAGCAGGGAAGTCAAAGCTCTGAGTAATTGCAAAAATCTTGAAGATTAAAGCTTTGAGCATTCTGAGGTTCTGAAATCCATACTCAGGGCTGCACACATACTCTTAGCATCTAGGATTTTTCCAGAAAACCTTAAATGATGCCATTTTCCCCATCACAGGAGACCCATCTTATTTTTTAAGACCAAAATGTACCTTCTGATGCAAAGTTCTTGTTCAGCTTCAAGCTCTATTTAACTCAATCTCTCCAAAAGTAATGATGAATAAGTTTCACACTGAGGTAGACTTAAATAGGGCAAATCCAGGTTCAGTACCAGGTTCCTTGAGAACACTGCATTTAAAAAATTGTAGGAAATCATTCAACAGGACTTGGTGCTGAGAAATATATTTTCCCTTTCCAAATCTCCTACTGAGAGAGAGGCAGGGTGCAGGGGATTAAAAACATAAAAAATAATACCCACTCTCCCCACTGTTTGTTTTTCTTTCTCCATACCGATTCACAACTCCTTTGGTCTACAGCTCTTCCTTCTTCTCTTCATTTGCATCCAGATTTTCTCTCTGCTGCTGGGGAACTACTACAGCAGACATACAGTACAAAAGGAAAGTTTTCACTACTGTTCTACAATCAGCATCATCCCCAGCTGAAGTAATTGCCAGTCAATGCCAAATGTCATCTGTCCTCAAGGGATCATCTTATATGCTGCATGAGGGATGTAAATAAACCCCTACAGCTCATTTTGTCTCTTGACAAGTTTCTCCTCAGCTTCCCTGTAACCCTGTGCGTGTGCTCCTGTGGAGGGTGGCAGGGGGAGTGGGGCATGGCAAGGAGAAAGCACCTCAGCTGATCTGGACACACACTGGCAATTTTACAGGTTTGAAATTAAAAGTGTTTGTTCCAGATTTGAATGCACTAAAAATTACCTAATAAGAATTTACCAGTAAAAAGTTAAACATTTCAGGTTTCTGGTAACATGGTAGTAAATTTAAATCTTTATTCACAGTTTAAAATGAAGGCTAAGAAACCTTTACTCTAAAGTTTATATGAAGGAAAAAGGTATTTTATCCTAATAGTTTGTATACTTGTTTACAGATAATTGCTGTATCCTTTACCTACTCAGGATACTGAAATAAAAATGAGAAATAGTTCAGTTTAATTAAATAGCTTAACACTAGACTTACTACCCACACACATTTTACATGCTTACTTTGATAGCAGAACCCTCCCAAAAGCTGGTTTTTTTCCTCCCCCGCTGCCCTGTCCCCCCAACTGATAATCCTTACATGTTTCAATTAAAAAAAACCCAAAACAAAACACCACTTGTACAGAATCTAGGGAGAACAGGAGTTTATTGAATTTTACCTGTCTGAAAAGTGCTGGTGAAAAGTTGTCATTTCATGCTTTGTCTATAGACAAGGTAAGTCAAAAGAGAAATTGTTGCAAAAAACAAGCTCATCTGAAAACTGAGTGTTTCTCCAGAACTTCTTACCATTCCTAAGTGAACACAAATGTGAGAAGTTTTAACATGAAGCTAGTCCTTTTCATTATCAGATGCAACATCTACACTTAAGGTCCCTCACAACTATTAAAATACTTTCAGGCAGTATTAATACACGGAGAAGCAATTAGTCATATCTTCAAGAAGCCAGGTATCCCAGCTCTAAAAGTGCATCATTTAAAACATTAGTAATGGAATATTTTGAAAGAACATCTCATTCAGTATTAATGCATGCCATTATTACAAAAATATTCATTGCATATTGAAGGAACAACAACTTTCTTTTGTAGACAATAAAAAGCATGCTGAATGGTATCAGATCAATATAAATCTATTTTTAATGAGGTTTAAGACACTGTTCAAGTCCCATTAAGAGCAGCTTTCTCCAACTGTGCATCAGTGTAGGCTTGCACAGCTGTTAAAAGTTTTTCACTAATGTGGCTTAGACTGGCCCCAAACTTAAGGGCATTAAGACTGGATCTTGAATTTTAGAAATCCTTCATTTAATTTGTTTAAATAAAACATTAAAACCCACTGTAATAATTAGGTATAAAATTGTTAAGTAACAAATTTGGGCCTAACTAGCACAACATACAGGTATTTACACAAATGCAGATTTGCTGTGGTCTTTAATATTGGGAAGACATCAGAATGTGAACCATGTGCTCAAGCCCAATCCCCCAAGACTGAAAGACACAAAAACCTTGGGGAAGAGTAATATAAATGGCATGTCAGCTCAAGTGCCCAGGTCAGCCCAATAGCATGGCTCAGCCTGGTTCCAAGTGAGCAGTGGTCACAAGTAAACCAGTCTGGCTGTAGTCATTCTAGCAGCTGCACTTAAAAGTTACACTGCAAGTAATTAACCCCAAGTCAACAGGATATTCCTATAAAGCAGCTGATGACACCAATTTTCTAAATGGATGATGATGAAATACACAGAAAGTCCAAGATGAAAGAGAAGATGAAGATGTGAGAAGTTAAAATGATGCGACAAAACAGATATAAATTAAACAAGAATATTTAATCAAGACAATCCTTTCTTTTTCCTTTTCTTAAACAGAGGTTCTTCCAGATTTTTTTTAGTTGAAAAATCAAAGCCTACTCCCACAATAGTGAGGCCACTTCTTTCAAGCAGCTCTGTTGTACAACTGTTACCAGGATCCTAAACTATTTAAATTATTTTCTATTGATATTTCTGAACTAAAAAGTTTCAAAATATTGTATAGATTTTATTTGTGCTCCACATATTACAAGCAATTAACAACACAAAGAAAGGTTCAATTCCTCAGCTAGAACACCAAACTCTATACCAAGTATTACATGTACACAATACTTGCACAGTGACAAGCACAAGAAAGTACTAGTTAAGCACTTACTTTCAGATATCCACACCAACTCTTAAAATCCACTTCAATTCTCCCATGCCATCCAATCCACAATTTAAGGCATCTCCACACAGCCATCCATCCACTGACCCACCCACTCCCATACACACGATTTCTGTTGGAGGTGTTCACTCTTACAAAGAAATCACTATGTCAGTCAGGTACCATTTATTATTTATCCCTCTAACCGTGTCAGCATTGAGATATGACAGTTAAACCAGTGTTAAATCAATACAATATTTACAGAGCACAGCACATTAAGCTTGAGACACTCACTTGGAGGATAAAACCACATTTTAGAGCAGGACAAAGGTCACCATTATTATGTGTTTGAAAACAGCTATTTACAGGTCCCTATGACATAACTATAGTCTGTACACTTCCAACGGGGCAGGCAAAAAGCAGGATAGGCATTTATTTTAAGGGAATTTAAACATACAATTTGGAAGCATATTATTATGCTACCCTGAACGCCATAAACCACCTTAACATTCTTCAAGGTGGTCTCATATCCTAGAATGGCATGTCCAGCTGATACAAAACAGACAACACAACATTTACTTTGTGGAGAGTGTTTCCTCCAGCTATTCAGACATCAGAACTTTGAAGGCAATTCGTCCCAGAAACTTGTCACGGTCATCTTGGTTTTTTAAATTAGGTGAGCCCAGGATCTTACACTCAATTGCTATTTCTTCTTTGGTACCGTTGGGGGTAATTGCTAGTTGGACAGCCACTAGGGGCTGCAAATAGTGAGCCTAGTAAACAGAAAGATGGGGAAAATATTTGAGAGACCAGAGTAAGTTAGCATTAAATTAACATTTAATCCATCAGAACAGTTAGGAAAAAAGCTAATTAAGAACCCAACTTTTCAGAGTCCAATCGGATTCTGTCTGGTAAAACACTTTTTTTTTCCCAGGTTAGAAATACATTCTTCTTACTATTTCTTAACTAATATATTCACCATAATTTGAGTCACAGACAGTATCTTCAAGAGGCATAAGATTTTACCCCTCAGGTCCAATTCTTCTAGAGACGTCCAATGAAAGAACCTCAGAAATTAGTGTCTTCCAGCACATTCTACTGACTCTTCTGCATGTTTTGGGCTTGGTTTGGCAGGGTGTGTGTAATCTGTTACACAATGCAACTTTTCCAGCAGGGTTTGAAGTAGTTTTTTGGGTTTTTTTCCCCCAAAAGCATGACTCAACAAATACAAATAAACCAGCTACCCTTCCCCTATCCCATTTACTTGTTCAGCAACAAACAACTCTGAAAGGTGTTATCTGTTAATAGCTTTACACAGAAACCTTTCCTTGAACATCCTGGCAGTATCCTTCCTGGTCAGTCATTTTCAGTAGAGCAACATCAATTCGTGACTACTACAGAATTAAAATTTAAGAATGAGAGTAGAATCAATTGTTTTGTCAACCCAGTATTGTACTTGACATCCAATTCAGTAAGAACAACTTGCATTCTCTTGTGAAGTGCCTATGAATTAAATAGGAACTTATACAATGTTAAGGCAGCATTTTATGCCATGTTCATGAAGCAGTTCCATACTTTATCAACATTTTTAGGTCTGTACTGCTGACTGCTGATTAAGCAAAATTCTTTTCTAGGTAAAAATTCACGTAAGTCAGTGGATTAAATACAACACCACAGCTTTATCTAAGTAAAAACCTTAAATTTTAATTGAACAAAATTTTGTGTTAAGTCTTTTTCCCTCCTCATTAACTTAAAAGACTCTTTCATACATTTCTGTTGATTTTAGGCTATCTTCTCTACCAAAGAACACACTACAGAATATTCAAAGTCTCATTTACAAATGATTATGCCATGGAAGTAGATGTGCTAAAATCTTTAATATGAAGTACTAGTAAGAATTAGAGTGAAGTAGCTGCTTTCACTGAATAGTGGTTTTAGATGAGAAATTTTCCTGTGCTCCCATAAACGTCAGACTAGAAAGGAGGAAATGCAGGTAGGAGAGCCTCCCTCAAAACTTTGCAGTTATAAGGGTGATACCACACTTTTGAGTTTTCTAAAAATCAGAACTAAGATTCCCACATTTCCTCAGGAACAGAAGTCTTCTCACCATCAAGATTTTTCCAAAGGGGCACACAAATTTCTATGAGGTTTCGAAAAGAGAATTGTTACTCAGTATAAAATTTGGAGGAGGAAGAGGGAAGAGAGGCAGCATCCTCATTAACTATGTCAGATCATCTAAAGGGAACATTCTCCAAGGTCAGAGTTGGGCTCATTTTACTAAGCAGCAAAAGACAAAGAACCATCCTGGACCACAAGGCTACAGATATTAGTACTTTTCTGGGTCCTACCTGAACAAGAGCAGCAAGTTTATTCAAATCACCTTAACTTCTTTACAGAATAAAGTAATTTAACTTCTTTATCAGTTCCACACTGATATAACATAAAAATTCTACTGCATAGCCAAGAAATCAATCCAGACCAGAGACTTAGTCAAGTACTCAAACTTCTCACAACTCTTCTTACTACCTCTTCTTTTTCTCACTATACTATGTTAGGAGAATTAGGCCTCACATAAGCAAGAATCCCTAAAACCATGACAAAGTGAACATGAAAGGACAATGAACCAAAAACTGGGGGGGTGAAAAATAATAACAAAGTTTTTTTCCAAATCACCTAATTCAAGCAAGGAATAGCACTGTGTTCTGCTGATCTTCATTAATGTCTTTTCATAATCTTTCATTTTCCACCAGTATAGCAGCAAGATGGGAATTTTGTTAGTGAATTTCTTCATCCCATCCTTGGTGCAAACTGGGTTTTGACATGTCAAGGTCCACAGATGCTGCATTTTGCATTTCTTAGGGAAGCAGTTCTCTCCTTCCTATTCTTTCATTCCAAGAAAAGGACAGTCTGTACTGACTCCAGCTGTTGGAAGCACAGGCAACCTCTCTAATTTGCATGCCTAAGTGAATAGATGGGGTACCAATTCACAACATGGCAACAAAATGAAAAATACAGAACCACCCAGAAGTAACATGAAAGCAAATGCTGAAGAAAAACAAACTCCTTCCTCATTAGTAAAAGCCATGGGAGGATAAAAAAGTTATGGAACTCCTGCAAGTATAGACTACACTGGAAAATTAACTGACAAAGGAGTAATTTAATACAAAAATCACTTTGGTGAAATTACAACCACCCACCATGGTACACTATGGATGTAACAGATTTATGTTTTTAAAAGTACCTCTATCTTCAATGGTGAACAATGTTTATTAGACTAAATAATAGTAAGAGACAATATAATTTTCTGTGTTATAGAAGGTATAGATTTTCCGCATACAGTGATCACAAACTCATGCAAGAAAATAAAAAAATAACTAAATTCAAGTTTCAAAAGACTGGAGTTTCAAAGAATGGAGTTTTACTTCTATGTATTCTGTGTTCATAAAGTAGTGAGTTTGGGGTTTTTACAACAATACTTAAAAAAAACCCCCAAACCTATCTGCTACCTTGAAGTCCTTGTTCATAAAATGGGGCAAACAGAAAACATGACATATAGAGCCACAAAGAAATATAATTAATAACACCATAAGGACTTATAAAGTTAATATCCTGTACAGAAATACCAAGGATTAACTATTAGAAAGTGTATTGTAATATGAAGACCCAGTTTACTTCTCCTGCCTTTTCCTACATTCAGAAAGACTCCAAAATACTTCAATGAGCAAAGAAGAGCAGCCACTCTCCAGACTGCTGTGTACAGCCACTCCTCCTTTAGGACAATGCCCAGTTTGTTCATGTCTGCCAAATCACGTCTCCAGCCTCATCGAGTGCTGTGCAAGGTCTGCATCTGCAATATTCCTTAGCAGCACCTCATTACAAAGTTCAAATTTCAGAATTAATCTGCTACCAGCAGCTGTAAATGCACACAGAAACCAAACATTGAAACTGAAGATCATCATTAAGGGACACTTACGTGCAAGCTTTTCCCATAGTATGGGAAGTACTTCAAGTCCATCGCGCCATTAGGAGGAAAATAATTTATGTTAACCATGCCTTCTTCCTGTAATTGCAGACAGCAACAAAAGCAGAAGTTAACATTTGCTTGCATAAAAATGAACACAAAATTAAAATGATAATCTAACGATAAAGTGCAAAATACCTAAAAAGGGCAACTGACTTACAAACTCATAGAATAATTCAAACCAGATTTCTTTTGGCAAACAGTCACATGCTGCACACATCTGCTGCAGTAAGAATTAGCAGTACTACTTAACTTAGCAATCAAGTCCAAGACAGCTTGCCTTCATACTTATGAGTCAAAGTAAGGGGGAAGGAGGAAGAGTATGTTCATTGTAATGAGTAATTTAACAACCCAAGCCCCCCCTACATAATTAACATCTCAAGTATCCTCAAGCAAGCCTGTGAATTTTGGTGAACCACGTGCTGTTTACAGCCAGGTTTTTAAGCCTCTCGAGCCTGTAATGATACAAGCCTTCACAAAGAACCACTGACACTACAACAGTGTCACTCCTAACAAAAGGTGCCCTCTGTCCTTCAAATACAGCCCAGATAAGAAGAAACCCAAACAATTAAAATGGTGATGTTGCTGGAGTTATACCACCACCTCAGAGGAACAATATGTACAGATGCAGCAGGCCTTATCACCCAACTGGCCCCTGCAACCCCAAATCCTGGAGTAGGGAGCAGCTTCCTAAAACAAAGCTGCTGCCTAATTTCTAACTAAGGAGTCACTCAATCCATAAAATATAGAAAATATGTATGTATGATTGAGCTGTCCAGTCACAGGCTATCAGTACAGCAATACACAAACACCTCTCCCTATATACAACATTCTTCAAGACTGTATATTCTGGCAGAATATCAAACTACTGCAAGTTCAAACCACTAGGAAAAGCCCACATCTAATGTGCCTTTCTTTCTGTAATAAATGAAATGTCATTAAAACAACCCCTCCAAAAATGCTAAATGTAAGTTCAGAACATTACTGCTTGTTGCATGCAATTCACAAGTTCAAAGTGTATTAGCAAGTTTCATTGGTTTTTCCCTATTACCATATACAACAGCTGTAATTTTAAACAGATACCCTACAAAGTTCAGAAGACAACTGCAGTACAATCAAAACATATTTAAGAACAAGCCACAGCTTGAGGTTACCTTCTTTTCACGTCCTCAAAAGAATATACAATATTTTATTAGGATATGACCACAATCTCATTCCTTTGCAGTCTAAATTATTGCAATCATTAATATATGTTTATTAACTATTTCAGACCTTGAGCTTGCATATATAACTATTAACCAGGAATATGTTGATTTTCCATCATTATTCTTTCATTTATTTAAAGCTCATGCAGCTGAAAATATTCACTATTCAAATGTGTTGCTGAAATAATGGTTAAATAATCAGCATATGGAATAACATAGGCAAAGTAAATAGGAATAGTGCTTTCAGGAGCAGCTAAATTCAAGGCATGCATGCAGTCATCACTATACACTACATATATGCATTAGGCTATCAGTGCAGTAGCAGGGAGGCTTTGGGACATGCAGCTGCCTATCTAGTGCAACTGCTGGGAGGATTCCAGATCTTCTTGAATGAACAATCCTAATTAACATCCCTACACAATTAAATAAAAGCAACCAAAAAACAGCTAAACAAGCTGCATTTGCTGAAGAACTTCAAGAATCAGTCCATTAGTGTCACTTTTTCTGTTTATCATTTAGTTTCCACAAAGAGCTGCTGACAGTCAGCAAATCTAAAAATTGGACAACTTAGCTGGACAGACAGGCTTCCACCTCACTAACTGGGTCTTAATTAAGACTGTAGTTTAGAAAGAAGAATTTACCAGATATGGAAATAATACACAAAGACCCAAGGAAAGAATTTGGGCAGGAATGATCTGTAATCACTTGAGAAGAAGAAATGGAGAAGATAAAGAGCAGTATCCATTAGGAGAAACTAAAACAACAGATTTCTGTCACAAAAAGCAAGTTAACTCAGATCCTGGGTGTGCTGACAAAAGCAAGGCACACAGTGTCATTCATACAGCTATTCTTCATTCTTGTCAACTAGAAAGTGATACTTAACACAAAGTCAAGATGGTCCACAAACAGCAGAAAAATATGTATTTTGGAATTAAGTCTCTTTTCTTTTCTCTAGTTAAAAACAAAAAAAACCCCATCAAATTTACCAGTTTTCAGTAAAGGTTGTTTTAACTTGAAAGAAATACTGCTTCAAGATGTTCTAGCACACGTGAAACTGCACAAATCTGGCCCCAAACTAAAGACCTAAAATCCTGATCTTCAAACTTCTTGAAGTTGGTTTGAATTTTGAATCTTTTGTTGGTTTGTTTCTCTTTGTGGAGATTCTTAAGACTGCAGCAGATTAGTTCCTACAGGGTCCAGGAGGAAGAACCAGCTGTAATGAGTGCCTGACACTGAAAACACTTCCCTCATCTACAGAAATTTCAGTGATGACAGCTTCGACTGCATGAGGGAAGAGGGGGAAGCATTCCCAGCTGTAAGTGTGTTGACTCTGAAATTAACCATCTATCTAAAATTTTTCCATTTAAAAAATCCCATCTAAAAAGTGCAGAGAGAACAAAGAAGAATCACCTCACAGGGGAATTCCAGAAGAACATAAATTCCACACTGAAAAAGTTAAAATGATGTTTTAAGTGGCCAAGACTGAAAGGATGTGCAGAGAGAAGCTATTAACCTAACTTTGTATTTGAGAGACTTGTAAAAGCAAAAATACCATTTAGAAGTCAGATGGTGTGTTAAGTCCAGGCAGACACCTCTCCAAATTGCTCTCAATATATGTAGGATTGATGCACAGAACTTCCATCTGAGCATGAGGAAGAACCTTTTTCCTGTGAAGTGATCAGGCCCTGGAATAGATTGCCCAGAGAATGTGTGGAGTCTCCCTCACTGGAGATATTCCAGAACTGTCTGTGCCGTGGGCTCTGGGATGACCCTGCTTGAGCAGGGAGGTGGGACCAGATGACCACTGTGGTCCCTTCCAACCTTAGCCACTCTGTGACTCTTAATTGTAAGAAATATTTAAAAACAGAGATGAAAGGAAAACAAAAATCAGTGAACAGTAAATCTACAGGATGAATTCTAACTGATGACTAAGCTTTCCTAAGCAAGTAAATTATTATGAGCTAGGGTGAGAATAGGCTAATAAAGATAAAATAGATGCATTCAAAGCAGCAAAGCCTGACAAATACTTCCCTGGAAATCACTAAAGAACTAATAAGATTAGTAATTTTAAAATTCAAAACCATCACATTTGTGTACATCATAAAAATTTTAAGTGGATATGGTAGCAGAACTTTGTACCTATAGAAAGAGGATGCAGGAAAAAAACCACACAAATCATTTCTATGTATCCCAAAGGGAAAAAAATAGCAAAAAAACAGGATCAACCAAGTTGTTACCAAACTTACTGTTTTGCTAGTGAAACCAGTTAAGAGGGTAAGAAAAAGTATCATCTGCTTAGTATAACTTTTACTATTGTCTTATAGAGCATCCATAGAAGAAAGTTGAAGAAATATAATCATAAAAGAGGACTGCCATCAATATTTTATATATCACTTGAAGATTAGTTCTCAACACATCATAAGGCATTTCTGGTGGAAATGAAGATGACTGCTCTGGATCCTACTCAGTGTTTCAACAAGGACTTGAGATGCAAACCCAAGTTTACTGCATCAAGCTAAGTAGTGCAAAACATTTCAGAGAACTTAATCCCTTCAAAATTATCTTAAAAAATGACAGAGGAGGGGCCAAAAACAGCCCTACGAAATTCCAAGCTGTGAACTTTGAGAAATCACATCTAAAAATACAGACTGGGAAATAACCAGAAAAATTATTTAAATAATAAAACAATGAAAATAAAGATGAGTGTATACAAACAGCAAATCCACCTTTGCTTTCAATGTGATCACAACGGGAGAAATGCTGTCATTAACAATACTTTGGTCCAGTTTGGGATATCACATTGCAAAAAAAAATTATAAATTAGACAAGTCAAAGAAAAAAGAGTACTAGTAGAAGTAGAAGGAGCTTGATTGCTTTATTCTATTCAAGAAAACAATTTGAGGTTTGTGATGGAAGCAAAGATACCAGTCTCAAGTAAGAGGAGGAGTCACCTTTGTTAGCAATGGACTGTCACAGAGAGAATCACCTCACAGGAGAATGCCTGAAGAACTTTCAAAGACCCCACAGAAATCAAATATTAAAATCTGTGCCTACCACAGGTATCTGGGATGAAGGCAGAAACCCTTACAAGTATTTGTCTCATTAACTCTGACATTTCCCAGCCATAAGTAGGCACAGTCACCGGAAGCTAAAAGCCAGGACTCTGCCCCCTGCTCAAGCTACAAACTTACCAACTCTTTCACTGCTCCCCAAGCAGTCTAGGAAAAACACCCATAAGTCAAAGTAATTATTATAATTGCAATAAAACATCCTGTGTAAATCCATAGGTACATAACAAATATGCAAAGATTAGCTGTTATTACAAGTAGTTTATACTTGATTTGAAGGCAGCTTTTACTTGAGCGGTAACATTAGTTTCCACACACAGTTGTCTTACCCATCATTTATAAAACTGTCTAAGGTGCACTTGCAGCATGGAGAAAAAATAAAAATATAGGTTATGAAATGGGAAAACAAAATATAACTCACAATAAATAAATGAGACCACAAATACACATGTATGCATTTCCCTCAACTCTAAACTAAGTCAGATAGTTCAAACACATCTAAGAATGAAAGAACAACCAAAAAATGTTTCTACAAGTACACTGAAGAAATTAAAGACACTAAAACTAAATGAGACATACAGTAAGATGAAAAACACAAACAGAAGTACAAAATCTCTAAGAAGACGGGAAGAGTGAAATAAACTACTTCATTATTCATCGTAATCACAAAGAAAATAAACACACTTATTTCTTACATTCTGAACTGACCTTAGGGGTACACTGTATATGTGGCTCTCCTTCAGGCTTTAATCCAATTACCTAAAGGAGACAAAGTTAAAATATTTACAGACCTTTTCCCATCCTTTCCATTTTTACAGATTGAATTTGAACTTTTCCCTCACTAAATATGAGTTCATACAGGGAGTAAATCTATCCAGTGTCATTTTTATCTGAACACAATTTTAAACTAGGACTAAGATTTAAAGTATTGTGAAATTGAATAGTTTACTCAGGTTAACTCAGAATAGTTACAGCAGTCACAGAAAGTACTGTTTTCTTATTTCACATTTAGTGTGTAACTTTAATAATTCAAAACAGTTAGCAATTCAAGTAGTGGGCAACATCATTGAAAAGTCATTTTTGCAAAAAAATGTCAATATTTTGTAAAAGTCAATATTTTATAAAGTTTTCCTCACCTTTCATAGTTTAAGAGTTAAAGAATGCATTACATTCTAGTTAAGAGTTGTGGAACACAAACATGAAGTAAAATGCTTCACTTTGCAGAGTGGTCTAGAATCTGTTTCACAGAACCATAAGTAAAAAAAAAGAACAATATACTTCTTAAAACAGGATTCAGATATTTTGGTGCAAGTAGTCAAAGCCAATACTTTGTACTGTATTAGAATGCTCAGAAAGGTCACTTCATACTATTCTGAAATTGCTCAACGTTTTAGTAAATTACACTGTTCAAGAAAAGCAAGTATCTCAAGTAGTAAACTGAACACATATTTCAGTCCTTTCCACAGTAGTTTTTTCATACAGCAGTAGTTGGGAGCATTTGTACTAAGAACTAAAAAATAAGTAGGCACTTACTCTATTCATTTTCACAAGCACACAGGGAGTTCCTTTAGAATAGCCAAAATTTGTATCTTCCTTGCCAGAGCACTGTCCAAGCTCAGAGAGGTTAAATCGACAAGCCTTTTTAACAGGAGCATCACTCTGATCAAAGATCTTTCCCGAGGTACATTCTATGTTTTGGGACTGCTTTGAATCATTATATGCTATGAAACAAAAACAGCTTGTAAATCAATGGCATAAAACATAAAAGTAGCCAAAACCTGCAGATGCCAATATAAATAATTATCATGTTACTTCCCTAATAGTTTTCTCAAAGAAGTATTTTCAGAGCACTATCTCTTACATCCATCTTAAATACTTATTCAAAGCCTATACACAAGTAGCAGTGTACTTGAAAGAAAAATAGTATTACACAAGAATTAATACTTTCCTGCTTTTTAAATTGTAACAATAATCACAACTTCATTAACTTCTGTACATACTAACTACATATTCTAACTACATATTCTATTCTAATAATGTAGTCAAATAAAAACAGTCAAGTTTTTACCTGGAAACTCAACCAGTTTTTCCCTTTGCACATGTTTCTTTTACAAATACACAGGAAAACTTAGAAGTATTTCAATAATTAATATTAAATTATCTCTACATTTGCATCAGGTAGTGTAATTAACATTAGACTAAGGTCTCAAGTTGTTTCTCACTTTCCTGTGTTTCTGAAGTGCACAGACCACACACTGTCACATATGCTAAACTATACCCATTTAAGATACTTTGTGGTTTCTTCTCCCTTACACCCCAGCTCCAGCTAATAAGGTAAAATGGAGAAAGGGAAAGTTCATCCTCAATGCAAGACCCACAGAACTGCAGGAGAGGCAGGTAGTTATGAAATGTGGCATTCCTCCCAGGAACCCTTGGCACAGTTCTGAAAGAGAAGCCTACTCATGGAAGCTTTTAGTAGGCACCAAAACTATGAATATGGAGAGATTCAAGTACAGCTGTAGCTAACAAAGCAACTCATGCACACAGGTGATATTACACAGTACCTTCTTCACTGACTTACAACTTCTGGGGGGGTTAAACTTATTAATATTTTCAGTTGATTTCCATATTATCAGAAGAAGTGTACATATAGGCATATACGTAAAATAATGTATGACAAACCAGTAATTTTGCCATCCTTCAGACTTGTCCTGTATTACCTTTTCTCCATGTTCTAAATTCAGTGGTTTAATATTTCTGTGTGTAGATACTGTGTATCAGAGTGAAGAATCAATAAGTTGCAATTAATTTCATCTTTGTGCACCTCATTTTTCAAACAGACACTCAAATTCTTCAGACTAAAGTATTCTCACTCCGTTACCAAATCATTTAGATAAAGAGTAATCAGGTAAATCTTGATAAACTTAGATTAAGACTAATCAGATAAGTCTTGATAAATTTAATCAGATAAACTTGGTAGTCTTGAATACTAACAAAGTATTATTATATTATCAAATACAAGACCTATGTTATTTTAAATTGAATTCTTTTGGCATATGCAATTTCTACATCTCACGGTATTTAAATAACCACATCACCCAAAACTCTCCATTATGTACTGCACTATTCCTCATATTCAGGCTCCCTGTCCAATACAGGCATTATACTTTTTCTGTAACATACAGACTTTTAGAACACATCTACAGTAACCCCTGAACTTGCATTAGTCTCCATTAGCAATTAGTAACTACAAGCAAGAAATGAAATAATGTACTCAAGATTAAGACTCCTAAAGTGCTTGGGCAATTATAACTTACATTCAAGGAAGTTTTGAAGTGTAGTAACATATTCTGAATATGATTGGCTGTCACTCCTGTTAAAATAAAATTCCAGTGCAGTGTCTGGCTTTGGTGAAATCATAAGTCCTTAAAAAGAAAAAGTTCAAGTTAGGAACTAAGCAACTTACCTCTCCTTCACCACTCTAACCCCTACTCAAATATCCATAAATTGGAAAATGTCTATCATCTGTAAAGAAACATTAATGTTACCCCTATATTCCACAGTATTGGAAAGTACTTCATGTTTGAAGCCAGTAATCAAAAACAGCATAACATTAATTCATTTAAATCCAACCCAATGCGTAACTACAATTCACAAACCAAACCCAAGTGATTAGGAAAAGCAAAATCAGCAGTTTAATCACTTTCAATCAAAGATTTTTATTGATCCACTTTCCACACTCAGCAAATTAAGCTCAAAAAATAATTGAAAAAACACCCAAAAGCACACCCAGAAAACCTTCACTTCAAGCAATAGTTCACCAAAGCTTTAGGCAATACAGAGTGAAGCTATGATTGTATTATTCTCATAGAAACACAAAAAAAAAATTTTAAAAATTTGATTATTAATAAAGGTGGCTTGAAAGTTACCCCAGTCAAAACAGAAAAGCCAAGTTAGCTTTCAGTCTTCTCCTCCATGTCCTCAAACAAAGTTTAGGTGCCACCTGTTCCACGGAGAATAGGAGACACTTTACAGGGGCCCGGGGATCGATGGGAGCTGCTCCTGGCCCCGGGCATCCCCCGGGGGAACCGCGGCTCCTCTGGCTGCTGGTGGGGGCCCGGGGCCGGCAGCGCCACCCCCCCGGGGGCCAGCACAGCCAGAGCCGCACCAGGTACCAGGCCAGGGATGACCAACGGCTGAACCCAGCCTCAGCCCAAGGATGCACAAGGCACGCATGGGATAAAGCAGGCACGGCCCTCTCAAGAGCTGAACTGCCCCTGCTTCCCAGCACATGGCCCAGAAAGCTGCCAGAGTTCAATCTTTGGGATTTCCCTGGAGCAGGTGAAAGCAAAAGGCACATTGATACACCCAGCTTGTGCCACCTGCAGCTGTCACTTACACTGATGCTTCTATTATTCAGCACAGCTTCAGCAGCAGATGAAATAGCATTACACCACCTGATACTGCAGCAGAGATTAAATCGGTTCAAAAAAGAGTGTATAATTCATTGTTTTACTCACACGCTACCTTAAGGTAACTCTTAGTCAATATAAATAATTATCACAGCTAAAAACCCTGCAGTTGTGATTAACAGGTGAGTGTCCATGCATCTGTCTCTTCAACTACAGCTGAGAGCGGATATTGCAGTTGCACAAAAGAGGAAAAAAAACCCCAAAAACCCAAACAAACATGAAAAATCCAAACCCCAACCTGTACTTCATCAGATTTATTTTCTTCTAAATTAGAGTATTAAAATTGCTTGATCAAAGTCAAACGACACAAAGAAAGAAGTGGCAATTTCACCATTACAGAGTAACTGACTGTATCATCTTAGGATGCCATGTAGTTTTTCCTGTCCTCTGGCAAAACCAATTAAAACTAGATTCCCAAATGAATTCAATTTAAGGCAGAAAATAAAAATAAAATTAAAAATAATAATTATTAAAAAAATAAAACCAGGCCATTTCTATTAAAAAATTAAACATTTAAGAAAGTAAGACTGCAGTGGGAAGATAAAGCTGGGTTACTGTAGTTAACTCTCACAGTAAAGTTTTGCAAAACGTATCAAGAGTGCAGTTCAGCAGCCCAGGTCTGTTAAGGATTTACTGACAGAAATGGCCAAGCTTTTCACCCAAAGGCAGAAATTATTTACAAATACTTGCAAATAATAAACATCTATGCTATCAACGCATCACTGACAAATGTCTTTCAGCTTTAAAAAAAAATTCAGATACAATTTAATGTTGTTTATTCTAGGTCTTTTACAGGACTCCAAATAAATCAAAAATTCCCTTTTTTGCAATAACAGCAGTTAAATTATTTCCATGGAAGCCACAAGTAAAGGCCTTAATGACTGACAGTCCATATAAATAAAGCTACAAACACTATTTTGACTGCAGACTACTTTGCACCACTACAGTAATTTTCTGGCCTTCACACTAAACTGGGACTCAACAAAATAAAAGGCAAGTAGCAGCAGAGCTGAAAAATCACTGAAGGGGTTTTACACCTTAGGAGCTTTTAGGGGCTAAGAGATTATTATCAACTGAACTGTAATGTAAATGAAGGACTTAAATGGTATTTTTCAAATGGAATATGACAAAGTAACAAAACTAGTCATCAATGAATGAAAAAATAATTTGAAGGTATTTACTGCTTCAGGGGAATGTCAGAAACATCCCACAAACAGGGGACTGCTCCACTTCCAGTGGATTATAGTCTGCCTAAAAACTACAGGGTAAATTTTACAGAAAAAGCTATTTGAAGGACTGATGCATAGACTGTGAGAGATGCAGGATTTGAGCTTTTCTAGAGGAACAGAATTAACAGCCTCAGCATAGGATCACATCTAGGATTGCGCAACAGATTACATTATTTTACAATTCCAGGAGGAATTTAACAAAAAAGGTTTTAAAATCATCTGGATTTGATTTACACTATTACACCCCAGTGTAAAGCAAGTCAGATATCAATTACAAAATAAATCAATTGTGAGATTTCCAAGTATGTTTAACATAAGAGCAGAACCTTTGACCTACGGCATCCAGGTTTTGTGTGTAGATTTTAGGATTTTTAAAAGAATTTAAGTTTACAGCCAGGAACATTACATGTCTCACTGCAAATGAAAAATGAGAGCTAATGAGAAACATTAAAACAGAAAGAAGCAATTTGATTAACTTTAATGTATGAGTTACCAAAGACATGGTTAATAAAGAGATTTAATGCAGAAATGTTACAGGAATTCTTCAATTAAAAACTAATTGTGGCATACATACTCTAAAAAACAAATGTCCCTTATGACTTATTTCAAAACCAAGGAAAATTAATACCCTGAACTACACGACAGAAGACATGTCACTCAAGCCCAGCATTGAGCCATGGCTACCCACAGCTCCATCCACTACGATGCTTCTGACTCCCACAACAGATACAATGGAAATGGGAACAAACAGTCAACTAACAGTCAACTTTTTTCCCCTCATTTGCCCTCCCTTTTTTTATTAATTTCTCTTTCCAGCATCTAGCCCATTCTTAGCTTGAAAAAACAGCACAAATCCTCAAAATCCCTTACAATATGACACTTGTTAGAGAAGCTGCAACACTACACCAAAACAAATTCTGCTCAGAATCCAGAGACATTTATCACAATGGCCCAACTGCAACTTGCTCACACAAAGATCACTGTACCATCTTAAGTGTGGATACAGCTGCAAGATGATGCTCAATTTTAAGAGCTTTGCGTTCAACAAAAGGAAAAAGTACTTTAAAAAATAATGTTGTCTCACGTCCACCAACATATTATTATACTGGGGAACACAAACACCTTATTAGTCATTCTTATTTGTACAGGGTTGTTTTTTTTTTAACACACATTTCCTTGAAGTAGCCAAGAGTAAGACAGGTGGGCAGTGCACAAAGGAAGCAAGACACCACTTTCAGTGGCAGCTACGTGTTACACAGACAGCTTCATCATAAAACAGGACCTTTGTCTAGTGGATCCCTATGTAACAGGTCACCAATCCCTGAAATCCAAAGACATTCCATGTCAGTTGGAAACTACCTAATACTGTAATAAAACCCCTGCAAAAGGCCTCTGTACCACAAGTCTTTACATACTCTTGAGCAGATCACACCCACAGTACGGCCTTCCTGTATCTTTTGCCAGGTATCAAACGCTAATCAAGGTGGCCCTCCATCCAATCCAAGAGAACTGGTACAGAGTATCTTTAAAGCAATTTGATTAAATTATAAACCCACTTCTACATCAGCATGCTGTGTGGATCTGCAGGCAAAATTGTGGTCTACATGACAAATTCAACTGAGAGGAGCTTAGAGATAAAAACAGCTAAAGTTAGTACATACACACAAAAAGCTACTGCCAGAATTTATGCTATAAACATATGTAACTTGCCTCACACCAGGTTTTACCTTTGCAACCTGTAAGTAACTGAATGATGGTTTCCCCTAAGTAGTTCATACTTCAAAAAAGCTCTCAAATAAAATTCAGTTGTTAAGCCAGACAGAGGTTTATGAAAAAATAAATACAGTGTTACCTGGACTAGAAATCCGGTCACGGTATTTCGGTATATCACTGCTCAGTGTCTGAAGCATAACCCACATTGTGAATGTGAAGAGTGCTGCTAGGAAGCCATAGAATACCAGATAGAATAGCAAGATCAATCCTGTAAAGAAAAAGCTAAAATTACTACTTTTGTTTCAACTAATTCCATTACCTATTTTGAAAATAAAAAATGGGAAATTAGCACTACAATGTTTGTAGTCATAATACGCCTCTAGCATACATTTGTAATACACAGTTCACAACAATGCATACAAAGAGGTTTTCTTAATACCTTCTGATTCTTAAAGCTTATAGGGCATTTTAGCATCTCTATTTTTAAGAGAGAAGCATTAAAAACCACTCTTTGGGCTATATAGGAAAGCTGACAAAAATTAATAAGCAGTGCATTAGAAAAAAAATAAACTGTCACTTGTTTACTGGAATTTTAGCTTTGTATCTGGTTGTTGAGAAGATGAAAGAACTGAGGGAAAAGATAAAAATATTACACTGGATCTAGACCAGGGAGGAAGCAATTGGTGCTTTAATAACATAGCTGATATTTGAGGGAACGCCACACAGAGCAGTCCTTCACACACACCCTGTTACAAGATACTTCTCAAGGTGAAAATGCTTTCTGCCACATGTTTTTGAAAACAAACCAAGCCTTCTCTTCAGATTTATCCAGCCTAACACATACACCTGCTTTACCAATCTACCCTGGGGATGCAGCAAGCCCACCAAATACACAGATATTACCAGCCTCAACTTGTTTCATTAATTGAGCACTCTATACCAACCTAAAAAGATGTGTGGCATTCTGTTTTGAAGACTGAGCATCTGAGACTTAAGGACAAATGCAGACTGCCAAAAAGACTGGGAGCTATTAAAAGTACTTTGGGGACTTGATGCTTGGACTGAGAGCCATCTTTAAAATTGTTCTAATTCAAAAACATAACCAAACAAATCGACACAACTTCAATTTTTGTTGGATATTCTAACTGTAAGGGTGCTATCAGAAGCCAGAGATGTAACTTGGGTATGAAGAAAAGCACTTCAAACTATTATGCAGCATCCTACCACTGACACTTGACTTTGTGAGAGAATCAAGTGCAGAACTTTTTAACCTTTCATGGAAAAGGAAAGAGTAAAAGCAAACCCAACTGTACCCCAGTGCTATGTACTGTCCACTGGAAGACGACAAAAGGAAACCTAAACCCTGGCTCCTGTCCCAGAAGCTATGCTTGCATTTTGCACTGAAATAGTCTCCAGTGAAGTATGGTCCCCAGAAACCCATGACTGCTACAAATCCAAGTACCCGTTTTACTTCTCCCAGAAGAATTCTGTGTACATCTATTAAAATAATGACGTGGTTTCCAAATGCTTTACTGTAAGTAAAGTTCTCAACAGCAACCAGCTGAATGTCAGTGGATTTTCAGTTTGGTTTTAGTTTTCAGTCTCAGATGTTGAGGAAGCTACCTACCAATCTGCAATAACCTGAAAATGATCAACTATTTAAAATACATTTGAAACCACCAAGATGCAAGATTCTATGCAGCAATCAGAAGTTGCCAAGTATGCAAACACAAAAACAAGACTACTCTATAATGAACAAGACAGCTGGACATCTACTGTGAATGATTGCTAAAGTTATTTAGAAGCTATTTAGCTGCTACAATGAGAACATAAAAACAAATAGTAGAAATTTTAGTCAACAAAAGCCATTACAAAAGTTGCATCTGTATTTGGCACAGCAGCAATTTGTTTTACCTATAAGCTTATAATTACTTTAACTGGATTCAAAACAGAACAAAGATCTGATTATTAGCCAATCTGTTCTGGGTATTACAAAACCAACCAAACAAAAAACTTCCTGTACAAAACTTCTGGTCAGTTCACATTTTGATCCATTCAAGTTAAATTACTGGATACTTTCATCAAACTGTCTAGAAAGTACACTTTCCATCAAGTGACCAAGACATTCATCAAACAGCCCCAATGGAACCGAAGGATTTGACAAGGAAGACAAGACAAGCAGCTGCCATGGTAAGTAGAGTAAAAGCAAGAAAATCAGGGAAAATTATTTCAGAATACACCCATATTTTAAATTCTAAAACAGTAAGTCAAACTCCATTGGAAAAAGAACTGATGAGCATAACACGGGTAATCAGAGCACCATGGCATGCAGTTCTCAGCAGACCTGGCCCTAGGAAGAGTCCTGCTCTGGGCCCACAGTACCACATCCCCTGCATTCCTGCCTCAGAGCAGGTGGCACAAGGGGCATCTCTCCCCCATGGGGTCACTGGTGCCCCCCACCTGCACAGCCCCTCACTCCAGTGGGGCAGGGGGGGACAGGACCCCTTCCCACACTGGCAGCAGCAGGGCAGAGCTGGGGACCCCAGGACAGGGGTTACAGTGATCCCCACTCCCTGGTGGAGACTGCAGTGACAACAGCACCTTCCCCAGCCCCTGTCCCTGCCACTGGGGACACGCAGCAGGAACACAGCTGGAAAGGCTGTTTCTATTCACGGCCCTGAAGCTCCACCAGCCTCCCCCAGCCCAGCAAAGCGCATGCGTGCTCACACACTGATTATTTTTAATCTTCATTTTAATACAGCTTGTAAATGCACTGCAGAACGCTGGCCACTAAACTGACCCATTTACACTGCTTTGCCACATTAAAAACAGGGAAAAAACAAACAACAAAAATTCCCTCTGCACCCTCCAACAGCCCCAAACTGAGTAAGCTGCTCTTTGTGAGCCTATTAGTACTAATTATCCTTAGCTAATCACAGTGAGCAAGCCATAACCTGTCAAGAAACTCTGCCAAAATAACTTCACATAACACTGGATTTCTTCTCAGGAAACAAGATGTACCCAAGTAACAGTGAAAAGCTATCCTCCCTATTTCCTCCAAACAAGGTACAGCTTCCACATCTAACATGCAACCCAATTCAATTGTTGTAGAACATCTTGTACACCAGAACGGTAACACCCAAAATTCTGCATTACAGTTTATCTAGTTGGTTTGGTTTGCCTTTTTTTTTGCAGAGTACCACAGTACCTAAAACACCTCTTCATATCCTAACCACATTGACAGGCAAGTCAAATCTGGAAAATTTCAATTTCTGAGCCAACGTTGGTACTGTCATTAGCTGGAATTCATTTGCAGGAAATAAAACACTTCTCCACTGTGAAAATCAGAATTTATGACTCCGGTGAATGCGAGGTATCACATACCTGGCCATCACTTCCATGGAATACAAGCTTTCCAAACTTTACAGGGCAAAAGCAATGTCAAAAGCTTGTTACTCTGGCATAAACCAGACTGGCAAATCCACCTGTATGTAATGCATAGTTAGATATATAGAGGTATCAATATAAACACTTCCACAAACAGGGTAGCAACTATTCAACATTGCCTGCAACAACAAAAATTAAGTTCTGTTTTTATGGTTTGTTGGATTCCATGATGCACTGATCCTGTCACCTGCATGATTGTCCTTTGGCATCTTTAACAAGAGGGATTTAAACACCCAAGTGATGTTCCTACTGACTACTGCCAGTACCAGGATCATCAAGGAGTTTTACTCCACCTGCAGATGATTTCCTTACTTTAACCTAACATAACTATACACATGAAATAATCACTAATCTTATTTCTTGGACACTCAAGAATTACTGTTTTCCAGATTTGGGCAAGAGCAGAGGGAGGAAGAGAAAGTCTTAGAAGAAACATACCCTCAGTCCCATGTTATATTTTTGGTCACAATAAGCCAGGGCTCCAGACAGAACATGGCTACACACCTCAGGAGACAACAGAAACTGTCAAGTGCAACACTTGCGAAGAAGCACAAAAGCCAGGGTCTGATGCCATCATTAGTCATTTAGAACATCCCCCCCAAACACATTTACTGTACTACTAGAGCATACTGGTATCTGTAACAAGACAAAGATGCTTTTTTTCAGAGTGATCTGAATCAAGGAAAATAAAATATTCTACTGCAATGGCAGACAGTGATGACAGAATGTTTAATATTACACTACTCATGAAGAAAGCTAAATTACAATAAATCCCTGCTCAAAACACCAAAAAAGAAAGACAGAATAACCACGTCAGAAAAGCAGTTAAAACTCTGACAGCACTTTTTTTGTTTTCACTGAATTCCTGATTGGAATTCCGTGAAGACAAAAAAGGCAGCAAAGGTGGATCCTTTGTTATGGTGGCCGAATGTATTTCCATTGACATGGTGGAAAGCTTTCTGAAAAACAAGGTGTTGGGTTTTGTTGGTGGGGCTTTTGTTTGTTTGTAATTACAGACACATATCTGTGCACCAAAGGATACAACTAATCATTCAAAAGAAAATTCAGTAGGTCTGAATTTCTATGTACTTCAAGGCAATGCCAACTCTACCACAAACACCCTGACACAACCAGCTTTACAGAATGACTTAAATACACTTGACATGACATCTAGTGTGACCAGAGATTAAGTACTGCTACAGTCTATACCACCCTTCTTTTTCGGCACAAATTATTTTTCTGTAACCTTGTGCAGAAAAAATTAACTATCTTGTAAGACACTGCACATACCTGAGTACACAGTGAGCATCTCATTACAAGAGTTCATGATGATCTCACTCCATTCTTGCTAACTCTAGGCAGACACAGCACCTTGCCATTACAAGCAGAGACACATGCTGATCTTCCTTTCACTTGCAGGAAGGCCCCACCCAGCAGTCAGCCCAATCTCCCTTTCTCTGCTCTACCTGATTAAACGCTGGGTGTACCCCAGGCCCACCCTCATTCCCACCAGCTCTTCGAGGACTATCAGCACCCCTCATGCCTTACTGCTGAGAACAGCACAGCCTCAAATCAGCAGTTTTTCCCAGTAGTTTCTGTCTCTTTTAATACAACAAATGATTATGCCAAATAATTAAAAATAGAAGAGTTTGGGGGGGAGGGTGTGTAGGTTTGGATATCAACTTGTGAAAGATTCAAACTGAAGTACCCCTCAAGTCTGGAAAACAAAAAAAGGTAAAAGTCTTCATTTTTTTTTCTGCCGGAGGAGACATATTACAGAGTTTTCACCAAGCTGTAAAAAGCAACACTAAAAAACTCTAAAATGCAACCTCTGCTACATGGCAAGTGAGTATAGGAATCACTTGTGTTTGATCTTTTCACAAATCCTGATGTGGAAATGGCAGATAGAGAATACTCCAGTGCCACAGCATTGGGATTCACAGACTCACTGCCTTGCAGTTACCATTTACATAAGCCCCCGGGACTGTGTCAGACTAGGGCAAAACATGCACATACTGTGAATAATTACTTAACGGTTTCTCTACTGCTCCTGTCTTGTTTCTGCGAGGAAGCTGTCTTGAGACAAGAGAAATGTGCACAGAAGAACCAGAGCCAGCTGAATTCCCATCGTGCTGCCCCTGGAGACAGGACAACCCAGCAGACTGGCAACTAGAGCTCTCTTCCAGTATGTCCTCGCCTTTCAGCCCAGAGACCAGCAACAGAAAAGGAACTGTAGTCGGTGAGGGAGCTCTAAGCTCACACCTCTACTCTAAGAGCAGGAGACCAAACCCTGCATAAGTCTCCGCTGCCAACAGAGCCACCCAATTAGTGTCCTGCCATTAAAAAGTAAAACCAAACAGAACAGTACACACCATGCCCCAAAACAGTGAGGCTATAATTAAATTAAATAAGCACAGAATGTTAATCATGGAATGCCAAAACAAACAAATATTGATGAAAAAATACATTGAAAATATGGGTTTACTGAACATTCACTTCCTAATATCCAGGCTGAGGAAATGGTATATAGTAGTAACCATATGCCAATCACCTAAACTACTAAATAAAACTTATTAATGAAGTAAAATTATTTGACCTGCCTACACAAAGTAAAATTATTCAAATTTTCTACAGATAACTTTCTCAAGTAGCTGTAGAAACTCCGTTGCCAACGAAGTCATCTCAACTTCAAATGTTTTCTATTGGCCTTGATCTAACTTGGATAGACGATCAGCATCCTAAGAGACTTATCCTACTAGATGGGTTTAAACAGAGAAGTTGATTTCATCTTCATCTTAAAAAAAAAAAATTGCAAGCTATTTCTAACATATCTACAGTCTGTGCTGCTCAGCCTCATGACACAGCCAGACTTCTGCAATCCACACACCCAGCCTACGCACTTGAGGAAACCTGCCTGTACAAAAAGATCCCTCAGACAACAGCATAGTGGAAATTTCCTATCCTTTGCTATTCAACTGGCAGAATAGCTGCAAGCTCTTATTTCCATCTGAATGGAGGGGAACTCCTGTAAGAGCTCGGGCCCTCTCCTGACAGACAGGAGACACTGGCACGGCGGAGAAAGCACACCCCATGCACAGTCCGATTAAAGCTCCTCCTCGCTATTTCAACATCAGAATTCATTGAGATCGTGTCAAGGCCAAGGATGTATTGGCCTGTTCCTTAACACCACGCTGAGAGTCTTGTTGGTTTTGTAAGCACAACTATTACGTATCCCAACTACATCCAAGTTCTGGGAGGAGACGCAGCATTTTCTGAAGTCAGTAAATATGTCCCATGAGGGCTGAAGAAACATCCTAATATTAAGCATTTGTACAACTGTTTAATATGAGAAAACACACTCGGAAAATCCAAATATTTTTATTGGAAGCAACCAGATTACGATAACATACTTTCCAGCTCAGAAGAAAGCAATAGGATGACTACCTGAAAATAGGAAAACAAACACCGCCTTCACAGGCTTTACTGGAGAGCCTTCATTTAAAGCTTCCTTTAAGAAAATAAAAGGCCCAGAAGCCCTACGCTAGAACAAATTTAGCACGATGACGCACAACCACACACAACGATCACTTTCTGGAATTGGGGCTCATTAACTTTCGGGGAGGGGGGTTGGGGATTTTCCTTTACTGCCTCTCCCCGACCTGCGGCTCCCAAGTACAAAGGCAATTCGCGCTCATTCATTCTGGATTCCGTGCGCCGCTGGAGCGCGGGGGGGCGTCGGGCACGGCTGGAGCGGGGGAGCTGCCCCGGCACGCGCGGGCTGCGGGCGATGCCGCGGGCGGGGCCGCCCCACACCTCGCGGCGGAAGCCCGTCACGGCCGCACC
>VYXD01015615.1:969142-999363 GCA_013397195.1 Hylia prasina
CCGTGACCCCGCCATGCGTCCGGCCGGTGCGGCGCCGGGGATGCTGCGCGGCGGGGCGGGTCCTGATGCACAACCATCTTAGTTTAGAGAAGCGCCAGGGTTCAGAAAGGGTCGCAAGTGTAACCCCCATTCGGCACTCCCCGTGATCCTGCACCACCCCGAAACACGGGGTGACAACATGAATGTGTTAAGATGCTACAGAAGGGCTCTTGGTAAGGTGACTCCTGGAGCTTAAGGGCTCAAAAGCTCCCTTGCTGTCAGGCTCCTGAAGGTCCGAGTAATACAGCACACAGCCCCCTTCCCCATCCCCCGGCTGGCAGCACAGGAGCAGCCTCCATTGACTCTGGCAAGGATCAAGAGCTGGAATTCTCGTTCCCCACTACGAAGCGGAGCAGCGGCAGCCCCCGCGCACCCCCAGCCCTGCGGGTCAGCTCCAGGGCGTGCCCCCTCTCACAGAGGTCACAGCCAGTGTCAGTAGTGGCAATAACTGGGGACCTCGCAAAAGTGTGACAGGAGAGCTCCTACATCAAAGCAGTTCTAAAAATTAGTAAGAGACCAAATCCGAATGAAAAAGCTACACCTGACTACATCTTAAAAATGTAAGAGAGAAAATTTAGAGATGTCTTATGAGGAAATGCATATTTATCAGCATGGTTAGTTTAAACCTTTACAATGATTGCAGTATTGCCACAAAGCAGTAAAGTATAAAATAGAACAAGCCTATTTGCCTTTCGAACGTCTGATTCCAATAGTCTCTACTGTTACAGTACAACATCTAAATAATCCTATTTGCTGTAGAACAACAGCAGATAATAATGTATCACTCACTAATCACTCCGTGTCACACCACTCAGCTAACAGATTTCATTTCAGGCCAGAAATAAGCCATCTCCATCCATATTTTTCTTCTAAATGTCACCAAGCAGAAGACTGACTGTCATTCCATTTTAACATATGCTTTGCTGTATTATTTTTCCAAGTTTATTCAAATAGGTATCCTACACTGTTAGGGAATAACATGTCAGCAAAATGTACCTGTATCAATCTTTTTGGACTGGGCACCATATGGATTCAATAACATTAAAGTTTACTAGATGGAAAGGACTGTGGAAATTAATATATATTAAAAAATCAGATTGTCTCTAAGGAACGACCAAGCCCTACACTATGCAATGTAATGTCAGCTAAATATATTAATAATTTTTTTAAATTAAAGAAATTGTAAACAAAAATATTAGAGGAACTAGTATTATCTAGCATCACTGAAACTCTTCGATCTGCACATCCTAAAACATAGGAATCTTTTTGTATTCTGCTCCAGTGAGTTTCAGAGGCTCACTTTTACCTTAATAACTATTAGGCTCATTTTTAAAATCAGCGATCTCCTGTGGCCCAGCCTGACTTGGATCCTCACCCCCACAGAAAATCAAACTTTCCGAGGTGGAGGAGGGTCAGTATCCCAACTCATGGACACAGAAACCCATGAGCTACGTACTGATCCCACGTAAAATAATGGAAGGGTCCCTCCATCCTGCAGTGAACACGAAGTGCTGACTGAGCACAGCCTGATCTGCCACACGTCCCTGTGAGAGCCCAGGCCTGGACATCAGCCCCAGAGCCAGGGCTGGGTGGGCAGGGCCCTGCCTGGCACAGGCACCAGCACAGCCCTGGCAGTGCCACATCACAGCAAGTGCAAAAGAACTAATGCAATCTAATGGGCATAAAAACTTGTCTTCTAGAAAGCAGACAGACATCTGCACACATTGGTGGAAAAATGGTACAAAAACACCTGCAGCCACTTCTGATATTTACAATAGCAGGAAAATATTAGTGATAGTTCAAAGAGTACTGAAAAATTATCCGGAGAGCAGAAAACAAGCTAATGTAAAATATGAAGCTTTCCACATTTCAGCTTATTTGCCTTCTGAAAGGGGGCGAAAAAAAAAAAAAAACCTGACAAGAGACTGGATTACTTTGTAAAGGTACTTAAATATAGGAAAGATATCTCAGTAGTATGACCTTTTCAACCTGGCTGACAAAGGCAATGGTATCCATTTGCTGGAAACTTGAGCAAGACAAACCTAATGTTGACATTTCCTGACTGTGAGGGCAATTAAACATTTAAATAATTTTTATCAGCAGAGATAGTGGGTATACCTTTGCTTGGGTTTTAAACATGAGATTAGATATACTTTTAAAAGACAGGTTTTAACTCGGGTTTGGCAGAAATCCAGTTGTGTGTGTCAGGAGGTTACTGAAATACTTGAGCTGGTTCCACAGAGAGAAATGAGGGAATAGCACTGCTGGTTCTGAATATGGGTGCCTGAACATTGTCAAGTGTAGGCTCATCTCACAGACCATTCAGCACTAAGAATGCTCCTCAGTTTACAATTTCTTGTTTCTCTGGAGAGGCAGCTTTATCTGTATGCTGATCTTTGTAATGGCATCATCAGTAATACTTATTTCCCAGAGCACAGCAGGAAGAAAACCACCTTGAAAATAAGGTACAGCGATGATGCTAAAACTGTAAATCATACCACACCAAATACTCCAAACTTCAAAAATATTACCTAAACATACCTGCTAAGTTATTTTTAAAAATTGTCATGCAGAACTCTGGGGAAAAAATAAAATATGATAGGAGGCAAGATTGTAATTGTTAACAGTACAGAAACTCTGTAGAGGGCAGTTCTGCAGCACAAGGGAGGTGGTTTTTTTATGTGTGTTGCTAGAGGGAATTTCACTTTGGCCCATTGGAGAATTCCTGAAAAGTAGAAAGCCATCCCCTTCTTTTCTAGTTTGGGTCTAGGGTGGACCACAGCATGACACAACTTTGGCACAACTTGGATAGCTCCCTGGGGCTCCTGGAACTTCCAGAGGGGCCTGCCCAGTCTCGTTTCAAAGCAGCTTTTGAATTGCAGGAGACGTATGCATCAGGCTCAAATCTGCTTCTTTATCTTCAGCTAAGTTTAAACTGGAATTAGAAGATACACAATAAACTCAGGAAGGAACAACTTCAAAAATATTGTGACTGAAAAATGCTTTCTACTTCACTGTACAAAATACCAAGACACACGTTTTCATGAGAAAAATACGTACAAAAGACTTCCCACTAAAAATGAAAAAGAAAATGTCTGTCATTGTGAGAGTAGAAAGACTACAGAAACAGTTCTTGTGTTTGGGAGTTTGCCAATGAATCAGAAAGGGCTGGTAAAAATGCATTCATTGTGCAGAGCCCCCTCACTCTGGAAAAAACTCTTTTATTCACAGAGACAAGATTCTGCTCTCATATATAGCATGATAACTCCTGTGAAGTCAATGGGACTTGACTTGTATTACGCAGAGATTTTTGCCCAGATATTCAGTATTTGTTTACAGTAGGAACAAGAGACTCTTAACCATTGTTAAAAACTATTTCACTGCTTATTTTTAATACAAAGGCTTCAAAGTGAGGAAAGCTCAATTTGTAGGAATTTCATAACTATCAGGGGTTTTATCCATTTTATAACGTTGTCAGAGTTCAGTTTCAGATTTTTTTTCATGGAAAAATAAAAGAGCTTCTTAAGGAAAGCTGGTGTGAGAAGAGTTTATAAAAATGAGGTATCTGTCTTAATTGCTGAAGCATTTTCTATCCTCTTGAGCTAATACTTTGTAAACAGCAACTGAGTGAGGGATCACAGGTGTTTACTGGCAAACTCTGTCTACATCAGTGAAGAACAGGTCTGAGACAGAAACAAAGGGAGCTGGGCAAGACAGCTGGCATTAATTCATAGCTGTTTCTGGGATGGGAGCAGAAAGGGCAGGGACAAATGGGAAGCCATTAGGAAGAAGGGCTTAAGGGGGAAAATGAAGCATAAGAGAGGCAGGGAGAGGAGTTTGGGCTGGAAATTCAGTTTATGATGAAACTCACACTAATTATCAAGTACTGCTGAAAGAGATGGTTCCTCCTCTCCCTATTCCACTGTCCCTTCCAACCCTGGCTGTGATTTTTAGCATTGGTGTTCATTTTACCCCATGATGACCTGATTCAGAGAGCTGAACTGAAAGAAAAGGAACTATACAAGTTTAGTTCCCTGACTCAGCTCACAAGGGAGACCAGGACAGACAGTAGGAAGAACGGGACGGACTCCCCCTTTCAGTAGCAGCCCACAATTAGATTGGCAGAACCACATCCTGAGTTCAGCAGGGGACTCAGGCAGCAAGCCAAGGAGAAAGCCAGCACTGGCTAAGTCAGGAGACTGAGGCTGAAATGAGGAGTCTATGAAGACAAAACACTGTTGAAAAATTGATGTTAAACGGAATGAAAGGCCTGGAGAGGTGAGGTCAGGTTTGGAAGGAGGAAGAGGATAGAAAGAAATTGTGGGAGTCTGTCCTTGCTGCAGCATTATATATTGCCCTTGAAAATACATTAGAAAATACTAAATTTCACTATCCTTTACCACCAAATTTTCTGATGCAAATTATGAACCAATGTGCTTATGTCATTGCCTTCTGTTGTCATAGATGATAACTCCTTACTCTTATCAGTAACCAATGCATGCAGCAGGGAAGTCTTTTGCAGTCATCTAATCATACTGATTAAAGCAGTGGTATCATAACATGTCTCTAGTCATTAATAAAACAGTAAAAAAAAAGATTAAACAACAACAAAATGAAAGAAGATAAAGGAACTTTGAACACCTGTAAGGCTAGAAAATAGTTTTTACAGGTTGACTCATACATGGCTAAAGACAAGCAAGAAAGACTCATTATAAATTTTCCTCTAAAAGGGATACCTACAAAACCAAAAATTTTGGCAGACAAAATTTGATTTAAATTTTTCTGGGTTTTATCTGGTATGTCTGCTAAGATATCTGTCACGTGCAAGTGTTCATCTTTTTCAGTCAGTTTTCCTTCTGTATCTGCATTTTCCTACGGATGAAAATTTAGTTTATACAGTGCAGCAGTTTGTGCAGATGACTCTGAAATACAATAGGCTGCCCCTCTAATTTACTTAAATGGTACTGAGAAATTGCCCACTGAGAAATTGTCCCACGATGGGAACTAGTATTTTCAGTTTTCCCAGCCCAGCTTTCTTCCCCCAGCCGAGTCACTGAATCCCTTAGTGATCTTGAACAAATCATTTGATTTAATTGCACCCGAATCAAGCCAGCGGGATAAGTAAAGTAAAAAGCAGCTTTTCCCTGCAAACCAAACCCTGTGCCTGAACTGTGCCTTCCCCAGTAACCAGACACGAGTGAAAGTAACACATTTCCCCTTGGGACCATCGTGAGGGAGTCAAGCATTCCAAGTGTGTTTCAAAACCTAGAAGATGGGTTCAAATTTGGTCTTGAAAGATATTCTTGCTAATCCAGTAATTAACATGATGGTTTTGCATAGAATAAAGAATTTTAAATATTTAGAAGCATATAATTATAGTGTTTTTAAAAGAGTCACTATTACTTAAAACATATTAATTTACTTGTTCACTTCAAACAGACTAGATCTCAACTGTTATGTTTTTTAAACTCTGGTGGCTTACTTAATGAATGCTTGTGACTCATAAGGCCTATTATTAGTCCATCTGAGCATACATTAGCAAAAAAAAATATAGCAAGCCAGCTTTTATGTACTGTTTAGCAGAAAGTTCACAGTATTATATAAACCACTGCAATGTAGTGCCCCTTTAACTACCAAAATGTATTGTAATCTGCTTGCTTTGTGTATGTTCCATTTTACTTCCTAACCAAATAGTGTGCGTTACAGATACACACCTTAGTGATGGTGGCATCAAACTGAAGTTATAAAAATATTGAACCAGCTGCTACACAGGAACAGCTCCTGAGTGATATTTTTACCTGGGGTTATTTACTAAGTCTTTGTCAGTATGTCTGCCCCTCAGTGAGAGCTAGATTTGTTAAAAAGCCAACCACCTTCCTCTCTCATTAACCACAAATGATACTGCAGATGCTTAGCATTTTTTCCATGAAGTCCTACATCCATCTGTTCCTGATAAATTCACTCGTAGGGAGTATCCCTGTCGTAAGTACAATTGTGGAACGCCCACACAGAGTCACAAGGCTTAGAAATTGAGATAATATCCACTTTTTGTGCTAGGCAGTTAATGTGTTTATTTATATGATTTTTGAAAAGGAAGTTGAAAAAAGAGGACTTTTGAAAATGAAAAATGAAAGTCAGCATTTTCTTTCTAGTCTGAATGTGTGGGAATTCCACCATTAGTCTATTTTTGGTCTGACTTTTTTACAGCATTTTTGGTAAGATTGTACTACCCTTACAGCAAATTATAAAACCATCTTAAACAAAATTATAAACTCTTAGCAATTGATTTTTGTTGATTTTTAACTATCTGTGGTTGTGAAAAAGCAATAGATACACTATAGTCTATAACATAATATTATAAAAAAGTATTATAGGAATAATATAAAAGAATCATAGCTACATAGGCTCTGTATGCCCATTTTTTTTTTGATTCTGCAGGCTCCTGCATATTTCAATCCCAATAAATGCTAGTGGATTTTCCCAACAGGGCCACCAATAAAGGCTTTTAATTATTTTTATATGTATTTTCCAATTTATCTCACATTTGAACAAGCACGTACAACCAGCCTCCCTTTACATTGCTTCCTAATCAAAATACAATCTAAAAATGTTTATTCTACCTCCAGTTGCAGATGCAATCCTTTGAAAGGAAGGAAACTATACTTAAACAGAACATTTAACTTATCTCTACTTTAAGGGCAACAGTGGTTACTACAGGAGGATGGGAAAATATAAATTTTTAAAACATGGTAGCTTGGGAAAGTCTTTTTCAGATTCACACTGCAGACAAAACCAACAAAATCCACACTTGAGTGCTCACATAATAAGCAAAAGTGCTGTATCTTCTCCCATGCTAGGAGAGAGACTTGCCATACATGAATGGAAGTGTTTGAGCAGGAGGAGCAGGATCTAGTTCACTGAAAAATCAAAAGAAAACCCTGTCAAAAAGTGATGTGTTATAATCACAGAGCCTATGAGAAAATAAAATCTTAAACTACAAACCAACCCTGAGTATTAAAAAATAGACTGCAATGCTCTACATCCTTGTTGTTGCAGTTCTCTGCTGCTACAATTGTAATGTGCACTTTGTCCTAATACCATCAATCTTCATTTTTTATTTATTTGCTAAATTGTTTGCTAACATAAGAAAGAGAAGATCATTTATAATAAAAGCCCATCTGCATAGATTTGTGCAAATATAATTGCACATTCTAATGCTCAGACAAGGACATATTGATTATACCTGAGATCTATTTGTTAACAAATCTGGGGCCATAGAAATGGATTTTTTAAAAGTAATTCCACAACAGATAAAGTACGCACAGCCATCCAAAGGAACAAACCTGGTTGTGATTTCTGGCAGAAATCATAGTGCAGCTTCCAGGTGTGGAAGATAATTTGTGAAACAGATGAAGGACCTGTATTTCATAAGTGCTATGAAGAGCAGTGCTGTGTTCTCAGCATTTAAACACAAAGCACAGCTGGCCACACTGAACACACCTGTAGTGCTAAGGTTGCTGCACAGCTGCTGTCCTTCATGCCAAGATGGAATACTCTTAATTTGGCACATAGAAAAGGTCATTAGCAAGCTTATTAAAGGTCATTAACCAATACCTAAGGCATGACTTCCCTGTGTAACTATAACAGAAAAATACAGTTAATCACATTGAAAACATTGAAGTGACTGCAGAGAAAATAGTTATTTGTGTAGATCACAGGCAATGAATTCATACTCAAATCCATTATATATTGTCCCAAAGAGTGCTCAAATAAATACTACACCAGGAAATACTAAACATCTACCTTAAATTTGACCATGAAATACAATTGTAACTGTCCCCTCCTCTTTGGTAATTGTCAAGTCCTGGAGATGATCTCAGTAAGAGCAGATTTTTTTGTTAGATCCTAAATCACTGTCAGCACCCAAATGGAGTCCAGGTAGGGCAGCCATAATATGTGTCTTGTAGGTATGTGTTCTGTATTTTAAAATACCCTTAGAAGGAGACCCAATTCCAAAATTTGGGTTCAAATTAGGTCTCTATTTAATCAATAAGGATTCATACTACCAAGATACAAACCCAGTTCATCTTATCTACAGATACATACCCTTAAGTAAGCTGGGAGACAAGTAAGCCACTAACTGGACACTCTGTATTCAGGTGGGAGAAGGACTTGTTTATGTAGCATAAGGAATTGTCAGCAATTCTTGCTAAACAATGTTCTTGAACACAGACCTAGGAAATCTTTGATTTGGGGAAGCCAGTGGGGATTCAGGTTTTGCCATTAGTGCCATTTCCATAGCAGAAAGACACAAACCCTCATTTGCAGTCCTCAGCCATTAACTTTGAAAAAACTTGTAACTCTATGCAAAAATCATAATTTAATTTTAATTTCCTGCATTGCATTAAATTAAAAAGGTGAAAGTATTACACTTTTATCATTGTTGTCTTTCCATTTTAATTACATTTGGGACAGACTTCTTAACCTGTGATTGATATGCAGGAGGAAAATAACCAGGTAATGATGAGATAAAGATTGTATTTATTTTACCAGCTTTTGCTTTGCTTCTGCCTAATGCAGAGATTCTGTGTGCATTTACAAAGATTTCCAGAGCTGGTTCTGAGCCTTTACCCTGGGAGATACATACTCTACTGCTTCCTAAACATAAGATTTTTACTTCTTTTGGGTCAAATAATACATAATAAATCAGTTTGTAGAGACAATTATCTGATTAAGATTCCTATTAAATAAAAAAATCCCTTCTTTCATGGTACTTTTCTAAGTTTGTGTTCAGCTTGAGGTAAGTAGTGCTAGGTTCAGTACCCTACTTGTTTTGCTTTTCAACTACTAATTTCAGAATAAATCCTTTTAGCACCTTGAAATATGAAGTGTTCTTTTATTAGAATTCGTGCCTGTTGCTCAAGTCAGAAAAGAAGGACAGTGTTATTTCATAAGGGTTGTCCTACCATATAGTTAATTTTTTTTCTTTCTCTAAGACTTTTCCCTATTCTAAAAAGGGTTAATATAAAGCATGAAGTAAACAAAAATGCTGCTGTCTTAACTTGAAGCAGCAGAATAGCCCAAAAAATCCTTTAGTATTACAGAGATAAGCATCTGTGACCACAGAGACTCTTATAAAAACCAAGTATTTTTTAATTGAGTTCTTCTGAGCACATATTCTGTGCTCTCAGGCTGTTCTCCTTGGCTCTCCTTGTGTCTTCCTCCCCATTGCTTTGCTTCTCCAGTGAAATAAAAGCCCTATACATTGACAAAACCATTTGTGTTGTCACTAGAAACAGAAAATCATACAAATGACTGTGCAGTAATCTATAAATAGTAAGTTGAGCAACTGAAATTAGCAAGTAAACCATCCCTCTAGAGATGGATACACAAAAGTTCATTGCAGTTGGTTACAATTAATTATTTTAGATGCCCTGGTCTTTGCCTGCTGGTTGTAGGCTTCAGGTGAGTTTTCACTTACTGTTAAAAATGAAATACATTTCTTCTAAACCGTCCAAATATCTTCATATTATCTAGGTGACCCAGAGATGTGTGTCAAAGTCTGAAACATTTCTTCATTTTCTTATTTATCAGTTCTGCTGGTAGAAGCATTAATTGCAGTCTGCTAGCTATATGAAGGAAAAAACAAATTAATAGAGGATTGTTCACTTGATTTACTATAAATTAGAAAGCATTTCCAAAGGGAAAAGAAAGATTCAGGCAGTTTGCTCTCTTGCTATTGTAAAAAGAAAAGGCATTGTTCGTTTAAAAGAATAGCCTTTACAGAATGAGTCTATTTTTCTCCTTACCGGAAGATTGCAGGAACAGAACACAATTAATGCATTTACTGCCACTCCTGATTAAAGTGAAGATTTAAGGTCCTGCATATCCTGTCTTAAACTGATTTCAAAACGTCTATTTTTCAGATAATGCCAATATGATGGTCATTTCAGAACAATACTGTACAGTCTGGAACACTGACAGTTCCAAGGATCTCAGAATAACAAATTATCCCTGTGACCATCCAGACAAAGACTGGAATTTGTTAATACAGCTCACAAATTACAAATTTCTCCCCTCAAAATTAGTAATTTTCATTACTGTTTTAATTTACAGTTCTCCAATTAAAAACTTTCCCTCTGTTTTACTCTCAATTAAAGACTAAACAGATACCTGTAGATGATTAAGTCCTCAATTAATTAGCCCTGCATAAATATGACTGGGACAACAGGCTGACGGGGTGTGCAAGATTTATACCCTATTACTACACAGAAGATAATTTCATCACACATATCTGGCTTTGGATCTATTAGCATAATAAAACTAAAAACCTTGTCATGTGGCCAGCCTTTGACTTCAGACTATACCAAACATCTTCATCATCTTGTTCTTCTCACTGAGAAAGGAACAGTAAAATATCTAAGAACTTGTGCTGCACATCTGCTTGGAGAGTGCACTGAAATCACAAGTACAACCACTGAGGATATGGTGTAACTGCAATAACTAACTCACCAGTTTTAAAGGAGTCTGAGTTTCACTTCAAAAGGAGTTCAGTTTCTTAAATTCAGTAAATCTCAACATTTTTTTAAGAGACAGAAGATATGGAATCCTGAAAATCAGGATCATACTTTATTCAATAGCAAAAGCAGTTAAGTAATTCCTGTTCAATGAGAGATCAACATTCACAAAGCCAGTAACTTTGATGCACTTGAGAGAAAAAAAGTAAAATTTGGTTAGGAATCACCTGAGGTGACTCCCTGCTTAGAATTGTGTTTTCAGGTACATATCAAAATTTAAAAGTGAATCTGTCCCTACACAAAATAGGGCAAATTCTTAGAGTTGCCATTCTGCAGAGCCTGTTTCCTTCACTGCCCTTAGCTTTACAGATGAAAAGGAGCTGTTTAAGGTGAGGAAACTGTTGGCAGCAAAATAAACTAGCTTGGCAAAAGACTGGGAGGTTTCAATCTCTCGGCAAGAAATCAAAGTTTCCTTCCTTTCTTTGTTTAAAACACTTGATCTGCCATTCTCTGAACAAAGCATATGGAAAATTCTGAAGAGATTATCCATTTCTTTATTCCTTTCTCTGCCTGGAACTGAAGTAACCTAAGAGCCTTTAGAAAGACCAAATATAAGAGTACATACTGAGTTTTGGTTCTCATGAGGAGTAGATCCTGGATTAGGGTTATGAATTCATGAATTATGGGACTTTTCATCCAGGATCTGTCACCCATTCACATCAAAAAGAATGTAACATCTTGATTTAGTATTGACACAGAAAGATGAGAAGAGGAGCAAAAATGTGAACTGCAGCAATGAGAAAAATCAGCTGGAGGGTGGAATTTAGGAAAACCAGTATTTGAACATTTATCCATTTCTTGATTTGCCTGAGTGAACTGAATTCTCATTTTGGGATATCTTATACTAAAATGAAAGCATGAACATTTTTAGGTCATATCAGATCATATATAATTATCAGATTATTTTAAGCAGCATACAAATATCCTTACAATTTAGGAAGAGCACATTTTCTGATTTCTTCCTCTGTACTTGATGAAAAGACGCAGTTGAGCAATACAACTACAGAACACATCTTCCCACATTTCTTCAAAACGCACTGAGAATGTTACTATTTATTAAATAAAACCAGATCTGAGTATCAATAGATGCATAGCTGTAGAATCATTACACCTTTTCACAGCCTCTCAAAGTTCATCCTTTTTAATACAATACCTTAAACTTGCAATTTTTTATGCAAGTGTGCTCTGGCAGCTCATTAGTTTAATGATAGGTTCCAGATTTTGGCACTACAGTTTCTCACTTTCACTAAGTTACTGTGGGAAACCAGAAGTTTACATACTTGTTCATACTACTGGCAGCACTGCTTAGCTGTCTTAATTAAATATCCAGAAGTAAGTATTTGCCTTCACTCTATGCAGCAAGATATTTAAATTGGTCTCTCCAAACCTTACTTAATATTAGGATGAATATTTCTATGTGGATGCTGATTGAAATAGCCTGCAAGACTGATACAGTTTATTTACAGACATGGACAATAGTTGTACTAAGGAACTGATGTGAGCTGAAACATCTCCTTTTTGCTTAAGAAAATATTCCTTAAACTACAGCCTAATTTTCAATCTATGTTAATTTCCTATTTCTCATCTTTGTGGACACCAGGTAATTACTGATGTATCATTATCTTCTCAAGGTAGCTCTGTTTTTACCAACTTTGTCACAGTTTTGGGGTTAAAAGATAGCCTCTCATCTGTTTGCAAAATTGCATTAATGTGTCACATCCTAGTAGGGAATAGGACAGAAGTTAGCCTGGAAGAAGGAACAAAACCTTGTAAAGAACAGAAAGGAAAAATTCCTCCATCCTTCAGAAAAAACTTTGCCTAATGGTTGTTGTTAAATCAGATTCATAGTCCTTGCATAATTAGGATAGAACAAAACAGATTTACAAGCCAGATGCCATATCTGAGATTACTCTTCTGTCAACTCGTCCTGTACAAGTTCACCACAGAGTTTCCTCCTCTTGTTCATGACATCCTGTTGTCATGAACAAGACATTCTTCATGGTATTCGTTGTTTAAGGTGTTATGTTTTGGAAACAGAAGCAGAATTCTTTTGCCTTGTTTGTAAATCAGTCCTCTTTCAAGTTGCCACAGAGTAACAGGCTAAACTGGGAATTGGTGCTAGCAATTCTTTATAATCCTGGTGTTGTTATTATTATTCATAATGATAAGAATTATCCATACTTCTTACTAGGAAAATTAGGTAGGAAAATTATTAATTTAATTCCTTCCTACAAGGAAATTAACAAACAGGAATGCTTTACAGCCTTCCTGTTTGGTCCTGTTGCAGACATTCCCTTGTTGGTTCCACTCCAATCATCCATTCCTAACAAGAAATAGCTCTACTGTCACCCAATCTAGAGAAGCCATTCCTAAAAGTGGGACTGACTCCATACATTATGAAACCTGACTTCCTTCTGCCCACTTTCATACTCCCAAAGCCACTTCTGCCTTCCATGCTGGTGATGCCAGCAGCAGCTCAATCCCTCTTATCACTACAGTGCTGTGCTCTGCTCTGTGTCCTCTGAGAAGTCCAAGTTGCGGGAACCATTTCCCTCTTTGTAGTTCCATCCATGTATTTGCACAGACTGAGCACTAAGCTCTGCAGAGCAGCAGTGGAGTTAAAAGAAAGCTTCCACCACTGTCCAAAAGGTGTGCAGTGGAACAGAATGTATTGCTGTAGGAATGTTTGCAGAGAGGAGTGAGCAACAAATCTGCTCTTACTTGCAGTAGCCCTTTTACCCCAGCAATTCAAAAGTCACGAGACATGTCTAGCACATCCCATGTCATGCTTGCTTGAAGTCTTGCAAAGCAAACATAACTGAACATTCCTGTACAATAGCTGTTTTTTTAAACAGTTACTTCACTATTGTTAACTGAACTACAAGTTATGACAAGTGATATATCCATAGTCATCCCTTTGGCATTCTTTATAATAACATGAATCACGGAAACATTCATCATGAGGAACTCCCATCATAAGGACATGTACACAGTGTGTCGTTCAGCCTGGCTGTATCTTTCCACTCTGTAAAATGTAACTGTCAGAACCACTTCAGTGAAATGTACAGGCCAACATGTAAGTTTGGTAAAGCACAACTGATAAAACACATGTCAGGATTCATTAGTTATGTTTAACTTCAAATAATGCTTGTGTACAGAAGAAAAACGAAAATTTTCTTTCTTTGTAAGTCATTCTACCAAACACTGTAATAGCACCATATCAGTGTACATTAATCAGAAAACAAAACACTTGCAAGAACTGGCCAACTAACAAAGCTCAGACATTGAAAAGCATGGATAAAGAGCATAAACAGGATAAAAGAACTACTAAACTGGATTGTGCTTGAACTTGGTCAACAGGAAAGGGAGGAATTAACCACTGCAGCTGCCCCAAAATTGTCAAAAGGAAAGGAATAGACTTAACATATCCAGAAGCCCTTTCAAAGAGACTCACGGGGGTTTTTTCCCATGTTTTTCCCCGCAAAAGCTTTTCACCACTTAGGGTCAATGATAAATGGTGCTGACAGCTATTGTTTATGGCACCCTTAGCCTGTCCAAGATACAGAAGGAACAGTAAGTTTCCCTGAAAACTGAAATGGCTTCATTCAGAATTGTGCCACTTTTCTGGAAGTGACAGAAGAGGTACACAATGGGGTAAATATAAGGACCATTTGCTATGCCATATAAAAGTAAAGGAACTCAGGAGAAGGGTGCTACCTGTAGACATCACCAGGCATGTTTTCCCATGGAGAAAGGTACTTGCATTCTAAGAGACACAGTGACACCCTCTGTGTTCTTACTCTTCCGCTTTTCCAGGCAAGAGAGGCCAAAAGATTTCCACTCCGTAAGGAAGAGAGCTAACTGATAAGAATTTTATACTCAGGTTCAGACAGTTATATAAATGAAACTCAAGAGAAATACCAAGCAATGATTTCCTAAGAAACATTAATCTTTTGGTCTATTTTTTTAAATGAAATACTAGATTGTTACTTGCTGTAATAAGGCAGTGCCAAATCATAAAATGGCACGTGCTGAATTGAGCTGGTTTTCAGTTTCTGTCCATGCACTCCTCACTGTGCCCGTGCAGCTCCCCAAGGCTGTTGTGACACCAGGTTCCAAAGGCACTCCCTGAGCTGCACTGATCACAGGGGACTTCTATCCAAACACTGCACGTGTCAGGTCTCACACTGTAAAGCACCAGGACCTTCCACCTGTAGATTTCAAAATGGATGTGTTTGTCACTCAGGAAAAATGCACACTTTGCTTTTAGCAGAAGTCCCAGAACTGGTAGGATTTTCAGTGCTTCTATGATCCTATGAGCCACAGTTGCTAAGATCTTAATTAAAATCCTATTATGGAGAAAAAACACTGCATATAATAAAAATACTTCTTTTACAATTCATTACAGCATAAAGAGATTAAATGTTTTGGTATTAAAAAGTAATGATAAAAAGATTAAAATTATTGTCATAACATCAAATAAGCAATTCATAATTTTTAAGGTAAATAACAACAGCATGCTTACTTATCCTCATCATATATGTGAATATTCAGATCGGAAAAATGTTACAGATATATCATTAAAAGCTGTAGAAATGACAATATTTTAAATACAGTATTATAAGCATTTTATTTCTAAAAAAAATGCTGATATAAAAATATATACAAAACGATGCATCGCTTTATAACTACAACTGTACAATTTCAGGCATCTGCTCTAAGTACAGAGCTCATCTTATTTATACTGGCATTTGTTTATGGTTGAAGAAATAACTATCTCAAGTATTGTATATGTTATGATGCTCTTACCTTAATGTAAAGTTGCCTTCCCTAATAAAGATGCCTCTCATAGCCAGGAATTTGACACAGGTTCTTCTTATTAAATCTATTTCATATTGGAATATAAAAGTGAACTAGTTGCTCCAACATGAGGTACTTACTGACTAAATGAGCCTTTGCCATGGAACAACTTAAGGTACTCAGTACCACTGAGAAATGATCTCTGTGAAACATGATTTCATTAGGTTAATATTAATGCCAAACATAATTTTGTCTCTGTGGTCAGTGAAATGAGGGGAGTAATGGTAAGGGGAACAGAGGTAGTACCAAAGAAAATCTGGACTTGACATACAAGGGAAAGGTCTTTCTCTCACACCTTCTCAGAGCCAGCAGGAGTGTTGTTGAACTTTAAATTGTATTCTTTTAAGAACACATGAAGCTGCTATGAATCTCACATTTTAACCCACTACTAGTTAGAATTACCAAACAGTTCCAACAGCTGGACTGAGTAAAACAGGGCAGGAAAGACAGCAGTGTTAGTACAATGCCTGCAGAGTGGCCAGGGCACCCTGTAACCTGTCACAGATGACATTTAATGCAATAGAGTTCACAATTTAGTTTTTAAGATTATATTAGCACTCAAATGCATCTTATCTGCTGGAAAACGAGGCAGCCAAGTGAGACACCACAACATTGGCAAAGCAGCAAAAAGGGAGACAGCTAGAAGAAAAAAATTGCAGTTTCAAATTACTTAATTTCCTTTTGCCACAACAACTCAAGTAATCCACAACGACATGGTTATTTTCCTCCCTCAAAGTCATCCCTCATTTTCTAACATAAACATTCAGTAAGCTGGTCAATACTTTTGACCTGGCCTTGCTCTTGCAACACTTGCATATACATTTAAGTTTACTCACATGAGTAGCATCTTTGGTTGCAGTAAGACAATTCATTGAACATGCAAATCTTTTGGGATTGCTGGCTTTTTGTTAAGGTGAAGCAGGTTTTTAAAATAACTCTGCTCCTGCAAGTTTAACAAGGAACTTCACAGTGGCAGGAAGAAGAAAAGAACCAAGTATTTCATAGATTCCTTAAAAAATTGGAAAATAATTTTTAAAAGACTCACTGGAAGTGCTAACAGGAATACAGAAATAATCTTCGTCCTGCTTCCTCTCCATGGTGGAAACCGAAGTCCATGTTGTGAAAAGAGACTTTTAGAAAACGAAAACGAGTATTTCAAAATAACACATTCTTCTCTGTCATACTTCGTGCCAAGCTGTGCATTATCAGACTTCTGATGTGTTACTCTGAATGATTCATGAAACACTTAACATTATGGATCTCACTGATGCACATCCTGCTGGGATTACTGACACCACAACATTTCTAAAAACAAAATAACCCAATGTTATGCACACGTGGTGTCCCAAATTCACAGATCTCAGTATTGTAACACATTTTGAAAAATGCAGCCTTGAAGCACCCAGTATCTCTGGGGATATCTGATTCTAACAAGACATTAAATTCTGGTTCTGTCTATACATAACCTCTTTCCAAATGGGAAGTTGAAACTCAATTATGCACTGGAAAACCTACAGTTATTTCAGAGCACTGCGTTATGGTTCTGAAGGATTTTTGAAACAGCATTTCCATGGTCTTGAGGTACATCAATTCAGGACAGAAGTCTTATGCTACAAGCACTAGCAGGTCTCTCCTCGCTGTAATCAGGTGGTGGTTGTGGGTTTTGTCTTGCTTTTGTGGGTTTTTTAAAATGCATATAATAATAAAGTTTTCTGTCCTGGTTTCTTAAATATTCTAGCCTAATATATTTACTACCACTGTGAGGGCTTTCTGCAGGCAGGAGCAATGAGAAATAAAATCGATGGATGTCAACAGTGGAAGCACTCTTGCAAATCTATGCCAGGACAAAACCACTCTTCTCTCAACTTCCTCTGCTTTTCACCATCTTTCAGGATCATCCTTGCCAATTAAAAGACCAAGTCACAATTCAGCTTGTATTGTTTTAAATTATTTGACAGAAAGTCTCTATTCAAGAGGCAGACAATTTTATGCTCATAATTCATGAAAAGAATTACCCACTAATCCTAAGTAACACTGTTCTTGATTTTTCACTTGCATATTAAGTATATAAAACACCGGAAAAGCAAATTTAAAAGAAAAAAAGAGCAATTCTTTTTCTACTCAGAACAACACAAAGTATTACCAATGTATTATTTAGCTGTGACTAAAACATTTACAGTATTTAAAACTTAAGAGTTTGGGATGTGCTATTAGGTTATAAATAACACACCTGAGTACAGAAGACATTGTATCTACAGTTTTCATCCTCTAAAACAGATGTGTGAGTTAATCCCAGTGTCTATTTAAAAGAAGTCCTTGAGTTCAGTAGGAGGTTTGCTGTATGAAAAACAGAAAATGGGGCATTTGCAGCCTCCAGGACTCCAAGGAATGAAAGACTTTCCACTTCCACTTTAGTCAATGGAAATTATGGCTGGATAGATGACAGTGAGCAGCATGTGCAGGATCAGTTTTAAAAGTTGTGCAAAGAACAACTACCTATTTTCTTACCACAGAAAATCAGCAGGAGGCATCTCATGAGTAATACACTTCACCAGTAGCAAGTATTCATAGCAATATTCCTGAGTAATTCAATTTAGGTTGCCATAAAATTGAAAAATAAAAACACTTGAAAATTTGCATGAGAATCAATAAACATTTGAAGATAGTTTCAACTTGCATACATAACCTTTTCACCATTACATCACTTAATAGTATAATGCAGTTTGCAACTTGAATTAAAATCTATATTACACTGAAATAAATGTCTTGTAAAAAGTCAATTACAAATTGCTTTGGTCTATCTGTAGCTTAATTTATCACCAAAATACAGAAAAATTATCAGGAAATCTGATATAAGTTTAAAATTGCCAAAAAGAATGTGTATTGACTTATAAATAAACATTTATAAGTAACATATATACATTTTCTTTGTATATAGTATTATCACTTTTAAGATTACACTTAATGATAATAAAGAGATGCTTTATTCCATTAAATTGATGAAATCTTATCTTCACTCCATTAAACTCTTTTGCAAAGAGTTTGATCTCATTTTTATTTCCAAGTGATATGTAGAGCTTTCTTTATACCTTATGACAATTTGCACATATTACAATAAACCACCCAAAACCTAAGAGTATTTAACAGAGAGACTGGCTAAACAGTAAGATTCCAAGTTTGACAGGGTATATGAGCTCCACTGTCCGAGATTACTTGAAAATTAAAAAATCCTTCCTGAAAACTGTAAAACAAAGGGGAAATGTTAGTAGAAATGACAAGAAAAAAGAAAGAAACCCAACGAATCACATTCAAAACAGTAATCAGTCATTTTCAAAAGCTGTTGCCTCTTCACTCCATCATTGCTTTTTGTATTTCAGAATTTCTATTCTAAGCTTCTTGGAGAAATATGGTTCTTCATTTGATACATCTCCAACAACACAAAAGTATCTCCTTTCTTAGAGCAAAGGAAAAGAATACAGTCTATTCAGCTGGTGGTCCTACATAGCCTGTCAATGTCACATTACACTGGCTGGCTCTTCTCAAACAGGTGTACTGAGTTTCTGACAGAGTCAGAATGTGGAAAGTTCTGAGATGGTTTCTACTCTTTTTGGTAATGATATAATTACAACAACAAACAAACTCCTGACTTAGCTTCCCCTCCATTTGCATAACCTCCAGAAACTACTCTGTTGGGATCATTCAGTTCGTCAAAGAGTCCCGTTTCAATGATTTCTTCCTGCCACGGTATAGGGACAGCACCTGTCGCAAACTTTTTGAAGAACTTCTTGTCTTTGTCATCAAACTCAATTCCTCGTACTTCAGAGAAGTCAGCAATGTCTGCAACATCTTTGGCATAGACAACTGATGGATCTGGCACAAATGGAGGGTCAACAAGGTTTGCCTCTAACCTGTGGAAGTTTATAGTTTTGAAGAAGCTGTGTTTTCTTGGGTCGTCGTCTTCATTCCTGCAATAAAGCAAAAGTTTGTTCATCAGTGTGTTTTGCTCTCAAGAGAGATACAGGGGTGTCTGAGTTTTGTACATGGCAGTACTTTATATATATATATATTGCAACACAATTCCTTTTTTCCTAACCAAGGAACGCTGCATTGTACAACACAAGCCGAGAAGCTGAAAACATTGTGATCCCATTGCTCGTTCCTGCACCTCTCAGGGTAAATCAGCCCAGGCAAGGTGCCGTGCAGGAGCTGCAGTGCTGCACCTGGGATACCCCATCCAAAGCTACACTTCCACTAGAACTGAACCTACAGCAGGGTGGGGAGGGGCAGTATTGGATTTACTGTCCCACAAGGGAAGTTTGGCTTTGTATCTATAGGATAAGAGTATCTGTACTGTAGGGTAAGAATATGTATTAAACTCTTGAATGGGTTATATTGGGTTAATTCATCTATAGAGTGATTCTGAGCAGCAACAGTCTGAATAGGAAGCTGATAACAAATGACAATTCTTGTTTTATCTTAATTCAAAGAATCTACACATCCTAAAACTCAGTTATGTTACTCAAATAAACACTCCCACTTATAGTGACTGTTCATTCAAAGTACCCTTGTAAATTAACAAAGGTTTTTTAGGCAAGAGATTCACAGATTATGACATTAACAAAAGTATGCATACCACTGTCACACATATTTATTTTACACTGTCACACTGTTTATTAATATAGTTATAACCCAATAATAAAAGCCAGAAAGGACTAAATCATTGTAAATGCTTAAGTTAAATAAATCCTATGAAAAACAATTGCAGACCTCAGGGAGAATTTCAGCTATAAAAGAACTAGTGAATTGTTTCATTGTAGACCTAGAGAGAGTTGTAGGATATTTTCTGGTGATAAAAATCATCTGAGTTTCAAACATGGGCTTGTTGAAGCATGACCAGAGACCACAGCTTTTGAACTGTGCCTCTAGTGCTAAGGCATGGAGAGTCTGAATTCGGAATTCTAGAGAAAGGAGGAGCAGAGAGGAGCACTGTCTTTTCCACACCTATGCATTCTTTGTTTAACATATTTATGGATGCACTGCTCTTGAAAACAGTAATATAGGAAAACCAAATTTGTCCGTGTTTTGGCCTCAGAAAACAGTAGTTTCTAACTGACTGTTTTTTTCTTTTCCAACCTCCTTACAAAATCAAACTTAGCAAAGTGTAAGCCTTCATGTATTCCTAGACAATGTTTTATGAATAAAATGTAATGCAAATCTTTGGCAAGCCTTTCTATCCTTGCAAATGTGCAGAAGCACTATATAGAAGCAGTAGATTGGTGTGATTATAGAAAGATCTTTATTTTTTAAAATCTTAATTTCCATGCATGCAGAACAGCTCATCCAGCTTGGCACTACTGCCTGTTCCTCATGCTGCCCTGCTGTGCTTCTGGCCTGCCTTGGTGCTCCCTGGGCACAGCAGAGATGAAACCACCAGCTGCTCTTTTCAGCCCCTTGCTAGAAAATTGTCACTTTGCACCTCTGCTGCCCAGTTCTGAGCAAGACACTACCAGCCACTAGCTACTGTACATCACCAGAATGAATGACCAGGATGCCACAACCTGAAAAATGATGGATGCTGCCATCCAGGCATGCTGGGCAATGAAAAATATTATGTTTTCAACCCCAAAGTACCAGATGAACAAAGTTACGAATGTACAGATTAAGGATGTTGACTCCTGCATATCCATAGGCTTGCAAAATCATCTCCTGTCTTACCTAGCCAGTGATAACCAAGTACTTGAGCAGCCTGACATGTTAGCCTGAAATGCATTTCAGCTGCTGGTCAATTAACTGGTGTCCTGGGACACTGGTGAGCCACTAGTGCTGACTGGACACTCACACAAATCTCCCTTTATTTTGCTTTTCCTTTCTGTAACATAAACCAAAAAGCACTAGAAGCTGGTGGAGGCTTCAAAATGGATTGTTGCAGTGTTCTTCCTCCTGAAAGCATAAAAAGTTAAAAAATGTAAAGCTACATGAATGCCATCTACTGGAACTGAGACATCTTCCAACTAGCTGGAGATGAACTTGAGCCCATCCTCTGTGAACTGCATTTTTATGTAACTTAAGTAGGAAGAGCAAATATACCCCCATGAAGTTGGTTAATTTCATATTCTTCCATTAAAAAAAAATAAAAATCACTTTACAGGTTTGGGATTTGAGATATCAATCTCAAAAAGCTTGAGTGGAGAAAAGGGGTAACATCTTTCCTGAGTTAGCTAGTGAAATCACATCTTCAGTAGAAGAGTGGAGTGTTTTAAAAGGTCAGGTGTACAAAATAAAGCTGTCTTTGAGCAGCTTTAACTTATGCAACAGGCACTGCTGTGGATAACCCAAGCTCTTGTTGTCCTTAGGAGAATTACAGTGTTAATCTTTACATAACACACAGCTGTCCTGAATAATATCATTCTGTTTAAGAGGTACGTGCAAGCTTTTATTCTGTATCATGCTCAGGGTATACATCCTATTGTTCCCTTCTCTAAGTATGCCACACCAGAGGAAGGATATCTTAAACAGCACAAAATTAAAAATACCTTTCTGTGTAGTAACCTTTCTGTGTACATTTCTCATCTTGTTGAGAAGTTATGGAACAATAAGCAGACAGAAAGATTGTAATTATTCCCCTGGAAAAGGTGATGTGGTTACAGTAAGTGAGTCGTCTGCAGCTGGTTTTTGTTTCAGACTTGCTGAATGAACTCAATCGAGTCACTGACAATTTCTAAATTTAATTTTCCCCCATTTTGGAATTTGCTGACTTCACAAAGTGCTGGAAGTCCAAATATCTGTAAAGTATGCTGACTTTAAGTTAGAGTGCTCTGAATGTTTTAAGTTTACTTTTAAAGTAAGCTTCTAATACATAGTAAAATAATATAGATTTTGTATTAAACATACTCCCATGTGCTGCTGAAAATAACTTTTTTCTGCTGCCTGGCAGAGTTGCTGAGAAAATTCATCAGGCACAAGATAGCTATCTTCATTTAGCAACAGAATATTAAGAGTATGTGTATTAATCATCTATTATCTTTCATTAGAGTTAATTCTTTCAGACAAATGTTTGCCTAACATTTTGAAAAACCATTCCATGTTGTTAGGAAATATAAATTAAGAAGACTATCTATGCATTTTCAATGAGATCCTTTGTCTATTCCACCTTTAGACTGGAAAAGCACCTGATACATACATTTGTATTCACAGATGACTCAAATCACAGTGTATTCTAAAGGTAGGTATTACCAGTTTCCTATTAATTTTTGACATTTTTATTATGTTTCTTTAATTTGTCTATATTGCAAAGGTAGATCTGCAATCTGTTGAATTAGAAATGCACTAAATTATTTATACACACACACACGTATCAGAAGGATCAGAGCTATGACAAGTTAAACATTACAAGGTTTAGCTTTGCAATTCTCTTTTTGGTGAACACTTCCTTGAAACTGCTAAGTCACAGACCTATCTACCAGTTTTCATCAACCCAAAGCCACCTCTGAAGTGCCCAGAAATGTTTTGCTTTATAGGAAATTGTGCCAAATATTCTTTTTCTCCCTGGGATGAGTCAGGATGACCAGAACTTCTACAGCATTTTTTTAAAGCTCTTGAGCAAAGCAGAGGGGTTAAGGTCTCTTCAGTAAGAAGCCAATGACGCAGCCTTGCAAATTAGTATCTGCAGGGAAAAGAATCCACATTGCAGATTTGGACTTCTGCCCACATCATTCCAGTAAGCAATACAGCCTAATGTTCTGCATTCAGTCTGCACTAGCAGGGATGCAGGTATCCACTTCAATATCCTTTATCTTTAGGAAAGAATGTAAGAAAAACCCTTTTGATTCTTTCTCCCAAAACTATATGGGAAAGTAACAAGAAGGCAAGTCCTATGAGTCATCTGGAGCGAGGATAGATGATCACACTGTTGCAACAACATTCCTTATTTCCATATTAACTTCAAAACTTTCCACCTCTTTCTTCCTAGAAATGAAAGGGAAAATGCATTACTCTGTAGCAAGTGAAGATCTAACCCATTTTGTGCAATAAGCAAAATGACAACAATGTTTGCAGCTTTAATCTCTGTTGCACTGAGATTGAGAAGGCATACCTGCTTCCTAAACGGTCCTCTTTTTTCTTAGCCAGAAACAGCCTGCAAATATCTTTCGCTTCCTCTGTAAAGCTGGCATGTTCAAATTTCACCTCATCTTCCAGAGTTCTTCTTCTAACCTCATCCTTATTGACCTTTTCTTTGTAATCCTTGAATGGTGTTCGCCCAGCAACCATCTCATAAATGGAGCAGCCCATGGCAAACCAGTCCACAGGATAGCTGTAGTCCTCTTCCTTCAGGATTTCCGGAGCCATGTAACCATTTGTCCCAGCCTATTGCAAACACACAGACAGATTTACTATACAATGTCAGTAGTGGAGTGCATACAATTAAACAGATTAGTCTATAATTCTTCCAAAATATTAGTAATTCTACTGATACATTTTGGATCTAGAAACTCTGACCTTTTTTAAATCTAGAAACTCTAAGGTGTAACTTTTTTAGTACATGAACCTTATCTCCCTTCAAACATCTTGGCACATAGGACAACTCTTAAATATGCTTTTCAAAGGTGAAATGTCAGTGCAATTTCTACCTAGAAGTGATTTATTTTTAAATTCATGGCTAGTTTGCTTTCTTCCTCTGTTTTATTCTTTTTTTTTGTTGAAGATATTCTTAGCTTTGTTGTGTAAACACAAGTAGCAATCAATTTGAAAAGACTTTTAAAAATACAAAAATCAGGCAAAACAATCACTGTGCTATGGTTATAACTGCTCCAACACAGGGCTCTGCTGCCAGTGAGAAAATTCTCATCAAGCCAGTAGCTGAGCTGCAATGAGGAAGTTCTTAGCCACCTCCCTCTTGCTTTCTGGATAAATGTTCTATCACCAAGGGCCAAGAAAAACTCTTAAAAACCACTGTAAGAAAGTAAACCCATGAAAATTATTATTCATAAATGACACACATTTGGGTGAAGGAACAAATTCATACCTCCCAACTAAAAAAAGATGCCTGAATAAAGACTATTTACAGAACTAATGGCCCCTTCTCTGAGAGAAGAAATGGCCACTCTTTGAGAGGATCATCTGCCTGCTTTCTTCCCAGCCCAGGCCTGCCACTTTCCCCTTGGGGGACAGGCTGCAATGCCTGAAATAGCTGCTGCTGCCTCTGTCCCCAGGGAGCTGATTCACCTGGGAGGGAAGTGAAGGGATCAGCTCTCTCTGCTGCACTGTTACATGACTGAGGACATGGCATTTCAATTGCAACAGCATTTCCTCAGCTGAACCCACATTTACCTCTGTGTCTGATGCTCTCTATTATGTATTTGCCAGATGCAGCTAACAGTGATTACCATGTCAAAAGTTGCTTGAAACTCTCACATCTTTTTTACATACTGGGACTGATGTATTAACAGTATAACAATTTAAAATAAAAAACTGTGTCTGTGCAAAAGCCCACTAAAGCTTACTCAAGATGGTCATTACTACTGCTATCAGAATACATCAGTGATAGAGATTCACTCCAAATCAAAATAGTTAGAAAAAGGTAAAGCTAAGCTCCTTTGGACAAATTGTATTTATAAAAAGCGCAGCTCAACAGATGAATTTTATTTTATGGGATTGGATAACCCCTCTGATTTTTGCAAATTTAGGCACAGTACTTCCAAGTCAGGTCTCCCCATAAACTTCAGCTTGTGTCATTACACATTATGACATATAATGTCTCTACTGTAAACAATGTATGCAAGAGGGAACATTTTAGCATCAATTAAACCATTAGCCTAACAGACAGAAAATTAAATCCACTTTATTTTTTCTCTTCGTAATTTTTTTTCACTTTTAAGGATATAGAGCAAAATCCTCCATATGGTTGAAAACCAGAAATGAGATGAGAACAAAAATATCAGTCAGGTTGAAAGCAAAAGGAAAGGTTAAAAGTGAACAGCTGCCTTCTCACCCTTGCCCAGAAGTACAGGAGAGCAGCATGGGCACTGCAGCTGCTGACATCATGCCACAGGCAATTTATACTGCTTACACTGGGTTTCTCTAACTAAAAATATTGAGAGATACCCTGACAGTATTACATTTTTAGGTATGATTACTGCTCTGTTCAGGGAAGGGGACAAATGCTCAAACATGGACCACAGACCCCAGATCCATCTGGCCTAAGTAAAACCTGGAAGGGAGAGGCTGAAAGCAGTAGAGAAATTTTGATACAAAAGCTTGCACACAGAGACCACTGTGGATTAGTAAACACAGCTCTAAATAGGTTTCTGGAATTTTTTTTCTTTTCTTTTTTTTCCTCCTTCTGGGAAGCAATAAACATTTTTATTTTTACTGAGATGAAGCTGGGGCACTAATGCCTTGAAGAACTATTGAGTCACAGTATCATCAAAATGTGCCCTGACAGCACAATATGGTCTTTCTGATAAGAGATTACTTTGCATCATCATACAGAACCTGGATACATCTGACATGGAAAAGTCAGAAATCTACTGTCACAGATGTGTCTCAAGGCAGCTCCTTTCAGACTGCCTCTTTCCTTCTGCGTGCATTTTCTCTTCCACAGTTGTTTTTTCAAAAGAAGTAGTTGCCAAGTAACTTTAGTCTCTTCCATGGCTATTTTCAACATACCCTCCAGCAGGACACACCATCTGGAAGAACACCATGCTTTGACACGGTGCTTGTGCTTCTCAGGAACAGAGAAGGCAAGGCCATCACCACAGACCAAGACTCCAGCACGACCACAGCTTAATAGAGAACTGAATGGACCACCAACAGCCTCCCTCCAGACTAAAGTGACAGGCTGTGGATGAGCTTAAATGTAAGTAAGAACTAAACTTCAACATTAAATTAGTAGCACTGAAATCTTGAGCTGTTACTGAGTTGATCCAACACCATCTGAGGAAGTCTAGAAACATATCATTCCTCTCATATGTCAAACCATTTCAATTCAGAATTTCATGAGAGCTGGTTTTATCATAGAATGTCATCCAAACTTGAATCTAAAAACAAATCTCTCCCAACCCTGTAGCTTTCCTTCTATTCACAATGAAGCAACAGGCTAAGAAGCAGGAATCTAAACTTAATCTCATAAGAGAGAGAGACTTAAAACCCACTAAAACATGACAATTTTATAGCAGAAGCGAACACATTTCACAAGTAGTGAACAGAGATTTTTAAGGGGGAAGAAAAAATTAGGGGGGAGAAATACATAAATCTCTATTTTTATCAAAACAGGTATTTGAAGAAAGGGAAAAAAAAGCTTAAATTTTAGTCTTTTCCACCTGTTGCTCTATATGTTTAGTTTTGGCAAAATCATTTGGGAAGAAAGATGCTAAAGCCTGTATTAGAGAACACAAAAAATGAATTATTCAGCAACTGGAAGAACACAGATCCTTCAAATGAAGATTTAATTCTATCTTTGGAGAGTAGGCAGCATTAGAGGGAAGGTAATACCTAACATCCCTACACTAATCATTATGGAGAACAAGATGTAAAAATCAGATCATCTTTCCAGGAAAAGAGATCCTACAGCAACAGGAAAGGCAGCCTCAATAACTTCAGGAGAGGTTTATCAAAGGATGTAAAACAGAAGTTTTGTGAAGGGAGTTCTTTTAAACTGTACAACTCTCACTAGCAGTGAAATCTGAGCAGCAAAAAAAAAACGTTTTAGGTGGAAAATGTATCCACTGATTCCCAAACCAAAAGTGAGTTAAAGTAAATTACTCTTGGCAGGCTGTGGAGTAAATAAGTATACTGTAAACGATATTCTAGTGCAAAAATGGAAAAAAAAGGACAGAAAGCAAAGAAATTAAAAGCTCCCACAAAATATAAAAGCATTATTTTTTGAAGGCGTCTATTTCCCACGGGCTGGTATTGAGTATTTAATTCAGTTAGAATTATCTGACCATGCCCCAGAACAGATATCTCCAAGTATGGGATACCCATATGTCTATCATACAAAAAAATCACTAGGTTTGGATGATTTTGCAGGAGTTTTCATTCAGTACAATTTATAAGTAAATTCAGAAGCTGTATATTAACTGAAACCCACTTTTTCTTACTAGATCTTACTTTACATGGATAAACTTCACTGTTTTAATGGAAACAGAGAAATAAAAAACCCATACTCAAAGTTAATTCCTTTGTTGTCAACTCTACACTACTAGGATGTTCACTGGGTTTTGACTGAGACCAAGCACATTATTCTCTTCTTTCCTGTATAATTCCTGGTAACATAAGGAATCATTTGAACATATGTGTTAACTAATCAAGTGATCTTACAGAGACACAAACACATGATATTACACCTTCACTGACCTGGAAACAATAACAGGACACAATAAATAAAAATATCACAAAGAAGATAAAGAATGTTATATTATCCCAGCTTTTTCTTAGAGACAGAAATCTTATGCCATTGTAGAGGCACAGAACTTTTTGAAGGGTAGTCAGTACAGAACTAGCTATGTTTTGCTTACTCTCCATCTAATATTGTCTTTTCTGATAAGCAGGATGCCTTACTTGCATATGCTGCTTGAATTATAAAAATAGTCATTAAATTTCAGTCAATTAAGTTTTAGTTGACCTGCTTTTGAAAAGGGTTCATGGATCTACTTTCCCTTTATTTCACTATCTGGAGAACAACCCAAAAGACAATTTTTCAGTAATCTTCTAAAATGTAATGACCAAATGCTGCCCTTGGCTACATTAGCAAAGTTCTGCTGAGTGGAATTACTGCTTTGAGTGTGATTTGACAGGGCACAGTAGAAATGACTCATCTGAAAGTATACAAATGTTTCTTTTGTGAAATGCGATCCTGCATAAATTTTTCAAAGGTCACATAATTATAATCTTTTAGTAATTCAAGATGTGATCCTGAGAAGCACTAAGTGCACTCAGATCCCAGTGCAGTCAAAGGGCACTTGGCACAGCAGAACCAGGCTCACAGTGCAGGAGCTCACACATCCCTGTGACTGCTGTCCTGACAGGGGACAGCCCCTTCCACACCACCCCTGTGCCAGCTTCCAGCAGGTGCAGGCAAGAAAGACACAGAACTCTCTGGAGCTTTCAGCAGCACAGGAACAGGCAAATGGGGAGAAACGGGATTTAGATCTTGCTACCTTTTCCCACAGATCTCTGCAAAACAAACTCAATTGATATAACAAACCAAACAGTAAAGCAAATCAGAATGTCTATCTTTTGTTTGCCATGGCACAAGAACTGTTGAACAGAGGAAAAAAAACAAGCTGAGTTTAGCTCTATCAGCTGTTTCCTGGGGCTCGGTCCTTCCTTCCTCCAAGGGGTGCCACTGCCTGCTTTGTTCTCTTGTCCAGCTGTTCCTCTGCTCCTTCAGCAATGGCCTTAATAGACCCTGCAGGAATGCAGGAACAGACCACAGAAATCTCTTCCCTGCACACAAGCTAGCAGGCCCTAGATGTGGAGAACAACACTGATCTGCCTCTGTCACTCACTTCACCATCTTAATTCTTCTCCCAAGAGTCGCTGTGAAGAGGAACAGAGTGTAAATTAAATGAGTTTCACAGGATTGCAGTTCCTCCAGTTTCTCACTACACATTCATACAGTAACAAGAAACCAGCTGACCCAATTAATAGGCAACTATTTCTTGTTTTTTTAAGAAGATACAATTAAATCTAAATAGGGCAAAAGGCACTCCAGAAAGTCACACAGAATAAAGATTCTGGCATATTGTTAATGCATAGCAGAGGGGAGGGACCTTCCAATGGAATGGCCCATCATGGATTGTTGGGCTACAGATTGAGAAGCACACAAGGAGGACTCTTCAGAATAGCAGGAGAAGATAATGAGAAAGACAATATTGGAGCTTAGGAGCTACTGAATCCTACATGCTCATCCAAAATTCAAGACCAAACTTTTTTGGATTTTCACATAAGAAGATAATTTTCATAGGGAAAGCTGTGTGCTTTAAAAAAAGCCCACACAGGCAAAAGCACAAAAGGAACAAAACAGATTCTTGCTATATTAAAAAGAAAAAAAAGAAAATATGGTGCTGGGTTCAAAGTCACTAACTGGAACAGTAAAAAAATCCAGCATTGGATTTTAATCTTTCAAGTTTGGCCATGGGTAATCACTGAAATGGAGGAAAGCAAAAGAGAAAGCCACTCTGCGCAGTAGGGAGTGCTGCCTGTGTGCACCTCCTTGGGAAGAGAAATGGACAGTTACAATATGGTGTCAGCTTAGATTCATGCTGTATGGAAGTCAAAGGGATAAAGGGCTTGAGAAAGGACAATCCATTAACTGGGCACCAATTTTAACTTCGGATTCTAGAGCAGCTCCCTGCTTTCTTCCTGCATGATCACACGTAAACCTTTGCCTCAGATCCCGACTGAAGAGAGAACATTCCCACCTCACTGAAGTGTCACCAGAAGACATCATAAGGCATTCACAGACAGGGAGGCAACCAGACTTTATAGGATGGAGCATTTAGGACAAACAAAACACATGGTAGAGAATCATAAGCACACAATTAGAATTCAAGAATTACAAGGGTTCTCTAGTCTTCTGTAAAATTATTTTCCCTTTAATTTCCTTCTAAATTTATCCTGATTGTTTCCCATCTATAATGTGGAAATAACAATACTTCAGAGATATTTGTTGGTTTCATTATTTAATAACCACAGAATATTCCATAAACAGTGTTAATAAGGGAGAAAACTCTCCATCCACTT
>VYXD01015617.1:3682-36155 GCA_013397195.1 Hylia prasina
TTCCATTCCTTTCCATTCCTTTCCATTCCTTTCCATTCCTTTCCATTCCTTTCCATTTTCCATTTTCCATTTCCCTTCTCTTTTCCTCTTGATATTTTTCTTTTTTTTTTCTCTCCTTCTCCTTCTCTTTCCCTCTCATTCTTCCTCCCTCTCCCTTTTCCTTTCCCTCTGCATTTTTTAAACCAAAACTTCAACATTTCACCCTTTCCCCCCTTCACTCCACTCTGTAACTCCTGGAGTTACATCTTTTCTTGCTTTTCCTGCAGGATTTTGGAAGGAATAAGGAATTATTTTTGTGTTTAGAGACTGCCCAGCCTGATGTTTTAAACCCCAGGTTTAAAACAATTAAAGAGACATTCAGATTTACCCTGCAAAAGGTCTGGACACAAAGCCCTGAACTCTGAGCTCATGTTGGGCACATTTGGGACGAGCAAAAGGAGCTCCTGGTACTCACTTGGACACGGGATTGACGCTGGCTTCGATGATCGTTAAACACTTACAACACTTAATGTTTTCTGGGAAATCTTGGATTCCTAGGAAAAAAAAAAAACCATGGGAAGAACATTAGATACACAGAAATATTTAGTAGATATGGGAAAGTGTTATCCACACAAAAACTGTTCAGCCTGCTTTGTTCATAAATGCTTCACTGGGATTTTCAGCTCGAGCAGGAAGGAAACGCAGTTTGGAATTATCATCCCAAAGGTGAGGCTCAACCCCTAAATAAATACGTAAAAATACAAAATTACGGCTCTTCTGCTAATGCTTGATTTATGTAATGTTCTAGAATTAACAGTGACATAATTTGCGCTGAGATTTGTGTCTTCATCCCTTCCCAAACCGCTTTTCTCCCACAGGATCCTCAGAGCCTCCAGGCATCCACTGAGAGGAAATTTCCCAACATTTCCAGGAGTTCCTAAGCCTCATTTTTTAAAAACAAAGACCCTCAAGCTTAGAGAGCGAAGGTTTTTATGCCCATCAGTATGAAAACGCAGAATGAGAATGAGAATGAGAATGAGAATGAGAATGAGAATGAGAATGAGAATGCACAGCAGCAAATCAATCCAGATAAATCCTGGGAATTGTTTAGATCCCCCACGCAAGAGCCCAGCGAGCTCTAAACCCCTTTGGAAGTGGAATATTCCTGAGTGCATGGAAAACCAGCCTCACATCCCCATTCCCAGCCGGGCAGAAGCCCTCAGAGCACAGGCTGCTAAAGAAAACTGGTTTTTTACAGAAAAAAAAACCCCAGAGCAGGATTCCCACAGCTCCTCCCCCGAGGCGCCAGGCGGGAAACCCGAGGCGGAGCTCCAGCTCCTTCATCGCCAGGGGGGAAAAGCTTCACCCCTCTCCCGAGTTTTTGGGGGGATGCTGGGCTTTGGGTCCCTCACCGTTCTTGCTGATGTCGAGCTCCCGGAGGTTGACCAGGCTGGCGATGGAGGTTGGGAGACTGGAGAGGTCGTTGTCGGGAATGCTCAGCTTCCGCAGCGCCTGGCAGTTGAACAGTTGCTGTTCCGGGGGTTTCACGGGAAAAATAAAATAAAACAAAAATCCATTTGGGATCGTTACTGGCACGCCAAACAGCACAACCTCCCTCCCCACTGGGCGCAGCAGGATTCAGTGGGGTTTTTTTTTTGGGAAGGAATTCCCACAGTTGCCAGGGGTGAGACAAACGGGTCGTGAGTTGCCGCAACACCACCCCAAAGAACCTCACCAGGGCACGGGGATGAGCAGAGCAGGAAAAACCCCGAGTTTATTGACAAAACTCAATTTTAGACATTTCCAAAGGTGCCTGTGGGTTGGGGGATGAAATCCCACCTCCCAAACCACACTGGTCAGGACAACTGTCAATCAACTTTCTCCTCCTACCTAAAAATATGTAACCAACGAAGGACAGTCAGGAAAACAAAGTTGTTGTTTATAATAAAAGTGTGGGAAAGTAAAAATTCTGACTCCAGTATGAAAGACAAATCAGAAGGCCCAGAAAAATCCTCAAACCCAGGGTGACAGTGAGTAGCAGGAATGTTCAAAGACGGTCAAAATCTGTCAATTCATTGCAATTAATATCTTGGATTTTTGATATAATTACACATAATTCATATTTATTGATGTATTTCATATTTGTCATAAAAATTCCCAAAATTTTGTGCCGCCTGGTAAGTTAAAATATTTGACTTCATCATTAAATTTCATGGCAGATTTTAAAATACTGTGACTGCATTCAGACCAAATAATTATCCTCAGGATCCAGAAACTCTTTGGCATTATCCAAGGGACGCTTTCCTAAAATCCCTGCCCCAAAGTCAGGCCTCCATTCTAATTCTTCCACCAAATTCCAATTTTACCGAAGTGGATTCCCAGTTTTCACCAGGAATTCCTTTGGGAGCTGAGGAAGGCTCAGAACTCGGAGTTCTGACCCCACCTGGGCACACCCAAAGCTTTGGAAGTGCTGGAGGGAGAAGCCAAATAAATAAATAAATAAAAAATCTTCCCCCCGGAATGATTTTATTAAGTTCTGCTGCACCAGAAGGAATATGAGACATGGAATGTGGGAATGAGGTCCCAAAATTGCTTTTTTTTCACGCACTGGATGTTAAACAGATTTTTTTCCCCAGCTTCCAGAGCTCCCTGGCCATCAGGATTTTGTTGGAATCATCATTCCCTCTGTCCGTGCACGACTTCAATTCCTCTCAGACCAAATCCAAGCGATGCTGCCGAGCTCAGAGTTATAAAATCAGGGTTTTATTCTGCACCTCTGGGGAGAATTCCATCCCACTCATGTTTTTCTGGATGCTGATTCCAATGACTCCACTCTCATCCAGATCAATTTTCCCTTTATTAGTCATCAATTCATTTGACTCATACAAAGAAAGGATTTTTTGCAGCAGGAGAATGAAGTCAAAGGCAAAGAGAATAAAAAGACTTGGCTGGGTTTAGCCAAAAAAAGAGAGTAAGAAATACAAAACCATCTTGTAAATCCTTAAAAAACCAGAAAAAAACCAAGAAATGAACAATTAAAAATCAGCAGGAAAAGAATCATCATTCTGATACCTAAAATGGAAAGTAAAAACAAAAATGAAATCAGGCAGAAGGAGTTTAAGGAATCAGTTCAATGTAAAATAATTTACTGGGTTCTAGAGCATCACCTGAAGCCAAAGTAGAGCTGGACTTAACTGAGTTGTGTCCTCAGTAAATAATAAAACACGACCAAGAGTTTTGATTCAAAAGAATTTTGCAATATCAGGGGCACAGAGTGTTTGGCAAAGAACAGAAAATGACCAAAATTTTCCTCTGGAAGAAATGCTTTGAAATTACATTTACAGAGGGAGGAGAGAGAGGTGGAATTTAATGTATGACACAGAAGTTCATGTTAAGTAATACAGTGCCAGTTTCATGGGGGAAAAAAAAAAGGCATTTTCTCTCCTGAAATATTAATTCAGTGATGAAAAAAAAAACCCTTGAGCTCTGCAGCAAAAACACCTCGAGCAGAAAATTTGATAAAGGAATTATTTCAGCTGTTGAATTCCTGGTAACAATTAATAAAGGCTTAAGACACAAACTGATGAGTGCTATTAACACTGCCATTAATCTTCTCTTCCACATGGCCAAGATTATGTTAAACTCGATTTACTCTAAATGAAAATTATCACCTTCATCCCATTTTTAGCATTTTGGACCTCTTCCCTTTGGTGCTCATTTTTTTTTCCATGCAGAATTCTGGCCTCTTGCTCTGATATATTTGCTTTCCATCAAGCCCAAGTCTGGAACACTTTGATAATTCCAAGAGGCGCAACCCAAGTACCTCAAAAAATCCCTCCCTAGATGAGACACTTCCAAAATTCCTCAGTAGCAGAAGGAAAAGAGAGGGAATTATTATTATTATTACNGACCTCAGGGCTTCCTGAGCAGGTTTTCCCCAGGATCCATTTGGGATTTCTGGGCACAGAACCCAGCTGGCTCAGTGCTGTGTCTCCAGGAGAGCCCAGGCAGCTCTCCACAGCATTTTTCCATGAAAAAAATGGGATTTTGGCTGTCCTGCCCCACCACCTGTGCAGAATTCCTCCTTGGAGTGAGACCTCTCAAGCAATGAACCATCCCATCCCAGCAAAGCACCTCTGTGACATGGGAACAGCCCCTTTTGTCCTTCTGTAAATGGAATTTTTACAAAGTCCCTGTGCAGCACAGATGGGGAATTTGCTGCGAGATGATGGAGGCTGGAGCAATGTTTAATTAAAGATCTGTAAGCATCTTTCGTTATTGTGGAGAAAAATTCCATTAAGGCCTGGATCCCGTCCCTTCACGCTTCATTATGGAGCCAGCACCTTAAAGAGCCATTAATTGCTTTTTCCACCTTTCCCTCTTTTGTTCCCAGAACATTGTGGTTTAGGGAACTTTTAATTCCTCGTAGCAAACATTGATCAGCAGGAGAATGGATTGGAAGATTCCAGAAGAGGAGTTTTGCACGGGAAGGACGACTTGGATGATCTCAGGGCAGTCATGAAACTCCTGCCTGGAGGGTTGGCATTCCCAGGGATGTCCCACAGGGAAAAGGGCAGATCCTGACACAGGGGACAGTCCTGGCATTCCCAGGGATGTCCCACAGGGATAAGGGGCTGATCCTGGCACAGGGGACAGTCCTGGCATTCCCAGGGATGTCCCACAGGGATAAGGGGCTGATCCTGGCACAGGGGACAGGAATGGCATTCCCAGGGATATCCCACAGGGATAAGGGGCTGATCCTGGCACAGGGGACAGTCCTGGCATTTCCCAGGGATGTCCCACAAGGATATGGGGCTGATCCTGACACAGGGGACAGGAATGGCATTCCCAGGAGTGTCCCACAGGGATAAAGGGCTGATCCTGACACAGGGGTCAGGAATGGCATTCCCAGGGATGTTCCACAGGGATAAGGGGCTGATCCTGGCACAGGGGTCAGGAATGGCATTCCCAGGAATATCCCACAGGGATAAAGGGTTGATCCTGGCACAGGGGACAGGAATGGCATTCCCAGGGATGTCCCACAGGGATAAGGGGCTGATCCTGGCACAGGGGACAGTCCTGGCATTCCCAGGGATATCCCACAGGGATAAGGGTCTGATCCTGGCACAGGGGACAGGAATGGCATTCCCAGGGATGTTCCACAGGGATAAGGGGATGATCCTGAAGGAGAGCTCTCTTTGAAAAGCAGGGATAGAGAGGATCCAAGGGCAGCGGTGACTCCTGATCCAGGTAGTGGATCCCACAGGAATTTCCAGTGGAAAATCCCGATTTCTTATGGAGAACTGTTTTTCCCAGTGTCAGGCTCTGCCCTGTCCCATTCCTGGGCTGTGGAGGAGCCCCAATCCCAAGGAACAGCCCTGGATCCCCCTCTCCCCCTCTCCCCAGAGCCGGGCACACCTTCCCGGCCCCGGCTTTTCCCCGGAGCCCCGGCAGGACGCGGGTTACCTTGGGAAGCTCCTCGATCTGGTTGGCATCGAGGTAAAGCTCCTCCAGGGTCCTCTCGAAGTTGAAAACCTCCTTTGGCACCTGCTGCAGGCCACAGTGGGAATAATCCAGCACGGAGACGATCTCCTCCTCCCCGCGGAAACAGCGGCACGGCACCAGGCGCCCGATCAGCTTCCTTTTGCTGGTCATCTCCAAGCAGCATACTGAGGGGAAAGGGAGGAAAAACGGGCTCCTGACACCAGCAGCAGCCTGGGGGGATGTCCTTGGGCTCGGGGGGATGTCCCTGGATCCAGTTCTCTGGGTTGCAGTTTGTTGAAAACGCTTTTTCCCGAGGGGGTGTCCGGAGTGTGCCCCGTGCGGTGTTTGTGGCCGGAGGGAAAGGCCGGGATTTGGAGTGGAAGGAGAAAACCTGGGTCCCGCAGCTTTTCCCGGCTCTGGGACGGAAGGGAACGCACCAAGCCCAGCCACAAGGTTGGCTTTAATGGGAAATGAGCCCTGGGAAGCCACAAAATCCAAACACACCCATGGAAGCGCAGAGCCAAGGCCTGTCCCCGGCCCGGGGGCTCAGGCCAGGGATCCACGGGAAGGTGTTTTTATTTCAAGGATCTAAACCTGCCAACTGTGGCCATGCACGAGAACAAAGCTTATGAAAAGCAAGGAAGTGACCTTGTGATCACTCCAAGGGGCTGTAGGAGAGGTAATTAGGATGGGACTACCCGTAATTAAGCAATCCCAATCAGTGTTTCAACACCTCCTACAGATGAGCACGGAGGAATCATTTGAATGGATTGGAGTGTTGTTGGATGAATGAGCTGGACTGACTCAGAGCTGGGGCTGATTCCCGTGGGGAACCAGCAGAGGGGAGCAGGAATGGAATCCTTGGCTCCAGGGCAATCCCAAACCATTCCCGTGGGGAATGGGCGTTATCCCGGGATCCCCCACACCAGCAGAGGGGAGCAGGAATGGAATCCTTGGCTCCAGAGCAATCCCAAACCATTCCCGTGGGGAATGGGCGTTATCCCGGGATCCCCCACACCAGCAGAGGGGAGCAGGAATGGAATCCTTGGCTCCAGAGCAATCCCAAACCATTCCCCCTCCTCCCCTGCCACCACGCTCTGCTGGAGGCTCCAAGATGGGGAAATTCAGCGAAATCGAGCAGATTTTGCTAAAATTTAGCTAAAAGATTCAGCAAATCCATTCCTTCTCCTGCGCTAAAATCCGCATCCAGGGAGTTTTCCCAAAGTTCTCCCACCCTCAGTCCCAGACCCTCCCTCACTCAGTGAGGAACTTCACACAGGGCCCTGCTCCTTGTCACTGGAACAAAACCACTTTGGGACAGAGGAAACACCCCAAGAGAAGATTTGGAACAGGTCAGGCAGCCCCTAAATCCACCCCAGACACCTTGAGGAGTTAATTCAGCATTTTGGATAAACCAGGCTGTCCTGAAAAGCGTTTACCACAAAGGCAAGGAGGGGCTCAGACTTCAACTCCCATTTTCCAAACCACTTCCAAGGTTTTGAATTATATTTAGGAAGAAAAAAAAAATGCACTAAATTAGTCCAAACAAAGCAAAATAAGGTTTTGGTAGAAAGCACCAGTATGTAATGGAAGGACCTGATTGGAAGGAGTAGAATTTTCACAGCCTGTGGGCTCGTGGTAATTAAACCTTTTATTAATTTCAGCATTATTAATTCCTACCCTGGACTAATTCCAGCTTTGGTAATTACACTTTCCTTCCCTACATTTCGTTGTCTCCTGATGCTCTGAGATCCTTTCCTTGGTGCTGGTGGATGCTCAGGGAAAAGGATCAGTCCAGGAGCCACCCCCTGCCTGAGCTGAGTCAGGGGCACAGCAGCTCCATCCATTCCTTAATCCCTGCAAAGGATTGCTCACCCCCCTTCCACCCCCCCTGGAAACACCAGAGCTTGGTGCTTTGCCCCATTTTAGAGCTCAAGTTCCCCACAGCTGAGTCCCGAGGTCATTGCCCCGCTCACGCCTTACACAGGAGGATCAGACCCTCCAGAAGAGCTCAAAAATCAGATTATTTCTTGGACACGGACAGAGGAGCGAGGAGAGCAGCATAAAATAACCTGCTCCTTTTCAGCTCCAGCAAGCAGCTCATTATCAGCTCCTGCAGCTGATTGTCTTACGCAGAAACTCCTTCATCTGAGGCAAACAGGAGCTTTATGGAAATCGATTACAATAAAGCACAATCCCTCCTCAATCCGTGGCTCCTTTGTGCAGGGAAACACCAATCCCTGCTCATCAGGAGTGGCAGGAGAAGACATTTCCCTCTGCTGCTGGAAAACCAGGGAAAGCTGCTGCAGCTTCCCCCAGCTGATTTGGAGATGGGGAGGAAACATCCCGACAAACTCCAGCATTCCGAAGGTCTTGGAACAGCAGGAGAAAGGACAGAACGTTTTCTTTGTTCAAAAGAAAAAGCTTTATCCTCAGCAAAGGGCCTGCACACGAGGAGATGTATCCAGAGGGGAGGGATGGGATAGTGGGATAGTGGGATAGTGGAATGTTGGGATAGTGGAATGTTGGGATAGTGGGATATTGGGATAGTGGGATATTGGGATAGTGGGATGTTGGGAGAGTGGGATATTGGGATAGTGGNGAATTCTGGGATCTCCTGAAGAGTCAAGCAGGGGGTGTAGAACAGAGGTGGTGAAAACCCTGCTACAAAAAGCTCCAGAAGTCAGGAGAAATCAATTTTTAATTTGCTGGTTTGCAGGACACGTTAATGATGGCTTTAATTTTTCTCCCACACAAGTTTTCCACGGAACTGTGGCTATCTCAGGGAATTGTTGCAGTGCCACGGTGAATAACCAGAGCCAAAATCCAACCGGGGCCGGAGCCAGCAGGTTCTGGGTCCTCAGGGACCAACCTGAGCTGGCAGCAAACATCAAACCCCTCCTGCTCTTCCAACGTCATTCAGAAAACTCCAAGAAATCTGCAGGGATCTGGCAGAGCTGCAGAGCCACTGGGAAATGCTGCAAACCAAGACCTTGGAATGTGGATGGGAGCGTGGCAGGGCTGGAATGAGCAGCAAAACATTTGCCAGAGGGCTCAGAAAAGAGGGATTATTTCCAGAGCAGCAGGGAATTCTCTCCAGTGCCTCCTTTGTCACACATCTCACACACGGGATGGTTTTCCTGCTCCTGTCCTCTTTCTCTGGTTAGCAGCACAATCAACACCATTAACACGGAATTCCTTCCCGGTGTCCCACCTAAATCCCCAATAACGAATCCAATCTAAACCTCCCCTTCTTTAAAGCACATCCCTCTTTCCCCCCAATCCCATAAAAGGCTTGTTTGGAAAGCAGGAGCCTTTTCTGGAGCATTTTCCAGGATTCCCAGGAGGTGCTCCAGGGTAGCTGCTCCCTCCCCTGACTTTAAGGGAGGCACTGGGAATTTCCCAGTTTGTTCCAACACCCCAGAATTTACATTTCCTCTGCCAAAAGGAGCCTTGATAACGGGGACTACACATAAGGAATGGAGCAAAGCTGAGCTTAAGGTTGGAATTAAAAAAGAAAGCAAGCCTCAGATTTCCTTCAGCCCAAAGCCGAGCTTAAGGTTGGAATTAAAAAAGAAAGCAAGCCTCAGATTTCCTTCAGCCCAAAGCCTTTTCCCCAGGGATATTCTCCTGGCACTGGCCAGACCTCCACTTTCATTTCCTTTCTTCCCTTTAATTAATTCTGTGGGCTGATTTCCACAGTGTCCAGTCGCAGCCTGGGTCACTGCAATAATTAGGGAACTTCAAAGCTCTCGGAGTCATCTTCATTTCCAGCACCACATTTCAATTAGGAACACAACCCCGTTAATAATTCAGAGCTTTGAAGGAACGGAGGGAGGTTCTCTCTGCATTTACAGCCATGTGGAACCTTCCTGCAGCTTTGCCACCTCCTCATCCACATCTGGGCTTTTAAATTTGCTGCTCACCTTCCTGCGAGCTGCAGCTTTGCACCAGCGCTGGGAGTTTTTAGCACTTTGTTTCTTTGCCCTGTGGGTTGTGTAACTCTCGCTCCCTCCGTTCTTTGTCCCAAACTTTTGTCCCCAGCTGTAATCCCGTACCTGTGACGTGGGAATTGTGCTTATGCGAGCTCTGACATCAGCCCTCGCTGCTGTTTTGCATTTCCTCCCCGTTTTCCCGTTCAGGAAAAGCCTCTGGTGAGGTGGGAGCTGCTTAATCTCTGCCTGAGCAGCGGCGCTGCTCTCCCTGGAAAATCTGCTTGATTTCCCCAGCTGGGAAAGGAGCATTCCTGGATCCTGCCCCTCTGCCCAGGTGGGAGCTCAGAGCTGCCCCGGCACAGGGGGCACCTGGAGCTGCTGGGAAGAGCCCAGAGGAGGCACCAGGATGAGCAGAGGGATGGAGCAAAGGGGACACAGGGAAAGGCTTTCCATCCACAGAGGGACATTGGGATGGAATTCCTCCCTGGGAGGGTGAGAAAGTCCTGGAATGGAATTCCCAGAGCAGCTGTGGCTGCCCCTGGATCCCTGGCAGTGCCCAAGGCCAGGCTGGAGCAGCCTGGCACAGGGGGAGGTGTCCCTGCCCACGGATGAGCTTTGATGTCCCAAAAAACCACCGAAAGGGATCGGTCACAGGTTGGACTCAATGACCTCGGAAGGCTGTTCCAGCCTCTGGGATTCTCCACTGGAACTCGCTCCATTTTATCCAGGTTACACTTTCCCACACCCTGTTCAGAAGCATTTTCTCCCAAGCTTCCCCCCTGAGCCAGGTGAGGGAGGTGGGAATGTCACAGTTCTGCTCCTAACTGGAAATGCAAAATTAGGGATTTGTTCGGGTGGTGTGAGCCATTGGTAACAGCCTTCATTAACCTCCCTGAAAGATTAAGTAATTCCTGGCTCTAAAGCCACAATCACAGAATTATCAGGGACCTTCCAAAGGGGAATTGGTCTTATCAAAGAGAGGGGTGTGCAATATTATCTCAATTGTTTTCCTGCACAGAAATTCCCGGATAAGCAGCGTATCTCCCCCAGAAATGCCATTTAATGCCGATAATTCAATTCTCTTCATTACAATGGTCTGCGTTCAGGTTCACATGCAGATTTGGCTAATCCTAGAATAAAATAACCAAGCGTGAAAAATCAGATTTCAGCTTTTGTCTCCCGGGAATATTTAATGAGGGAAAGTTTCCCTGGCTTTGCTGCAAGTCCTGGGAGGTCCCTGGAGACCTGAACACCTTCAGATCTGGGGAAATGCAGGAAAAGGAGAAAGTAAAATTGAAGAATTGTTTCTACCAACTACCAGTTTGGAATGCCCAGACCTGAACACCTTTGGGGTGTAAAGGCAAATCTTTATCAATGAATATCTTATCTTTTCTGATAAGATATTCATTGATTCCAAAGGTTACTGTTGACCTTGCCTTGAAATTCCCAATGTCCTGCCTTGAAATTCCTTCCTAAAGGAGCTTTTCTGAGTAAATGCTTTTGGATGATTCTGATGATGATGACTCCAACTGCAAAGACATTTTAGCGACAGCAAAAGCAGCTGTTGAGATTGGTTTGGTTATAAAAAATCCGTGTCCTGTTCTCCCCACAGACAATTCTTGCACAACCCCAAGGAAAACCCCGGATTCTTTTTATAGAAGTGACAGAATTCCAGTAATTTGTTGCACATTGGCGGCACACGTTGAAAATTAATCATTGTGCTGTTAATTGCTGGAAATTCCAATCACTCTGACAGCTCACCCTGCAGACATTTCAGCAGGAGAGGATCCCAACAAACAAGAGACATTTCTTTGGGAAGTTGCTGTCTGGAAATCAGGGAATTTACATTTCTCGCATCTTTGATGTGTCGCAGCTTTTATGTGCAGTAATCCTTCATTTTAGGAGATTATGTGCTGTGAAATTTGGGATGAAATGGGCTTTATTTGGTGCTTTATGGAACGATGGCTGGAAGGAACAGCGGAGAAAACATCATTTACCTGCTGAAGGCACCACGGGAACAAATTGGGATTTAAGTAGGAACAACAAAAACTTCTGGGTTTCTTCCTCACAGGATCCTTCAGAATCCCCAATTACTTTCCAGTGGTTTCCATCACAATCCAGCTGCTTTATTCTCGGCACATTAATCACTTTAATGGTAATTATTAATCAGCCCAGGAGGATTGCAGCAGGAAGTGTGGGGGCATTCCAGGGTGGCAGTGCCAGGACAGGGAGCTTGAATTCAAAGTGACAACTGTGACCCACAGTGAGAGCTGATCCTCTGTGGAATCACAGAATCCCGGAATGGTTAAGGCTGGAAATGGTCTTTAATGTCTGCGAGTTCTGGTGTCACCCAGCAGCCCTGGCCAGGTCCCCAAGTGCCACATCCACACATTCCTGGGACACCTCCAGGATGGGGATCCAACCCTGCCTGGGCAGTTCCAATGTCTGACCACCCTTTCCATGGGGAAATTCCTGCTGCTGCCCACCCTGAGCTCCCCTGGGCACCTCCAATCCCTGAGCCCCCTTTCCATGGGGAAATTCCTGCTGCTGCCCACCCTGAGCTCCCCTGGGCACCTCCAATCCCTGAGCCCCCTTTCCATGGGGAAATTCTTGCTGCTGCCCACCCTTCCACCCTTCCCAGCTCCCTCAGGGATTCTCCAGCCCCTTCCCAGCTCCCTCAGGAATTCTCCAGCCCCTTCCCAGCTCCATTCCCTGCCCTGGGCTCTCTCCAGCCCCTTTGGGGTCTCTCTTGTCCTGAGGGATGAGGGACCTTCCCCTTCCTGTCCCTGCTGCCTCTGTCCCATGGGATGGGACATTCCCACTGGAGCAGATATTACTGAACTTCCAAACTGGGGACTGAATCCATTTCTGTATTCCCAAACCCCTGGAATGCACACAGCAAAGTGCCTGGGAAACGTGTGGCTCCCTCAGTGTGAGAAATGTTCCCACCCAGCCACAGAACCTTTTCCTTTCTGGACAAAACTGGGATTTTTGAACCATTCAGAATTCCAGTTCTGATCCCACGCCTGGTTTTCTGCCAACCCCCACCACTCCAACTGTTCCTTGAGAGCTCCTATCCCACGAGGTGCCCATTCTTATGGATATTCCCACGATTTCCCAGCTTTCATTTACCTTCTTTAACCTTCTCTGCTCTTTGTTATTCCCCAGAAGTAACTTCTCACCTGGGCCATCCTCTCCCTCCTTCCCCACCCCAATGCTCCTTGATTCCCTCTCTCCACACGTCCCCTTCCCATTCCAAGCTCAGCTCCCACCTCCAGACCCCTCCTCTTCCCTCATGCCCCCAGACCCTCTACAGCTGGGTTCAAAGTTCTGCACCACCACAATGATTTCCTGCCTCTCTGTCCCACGGAATTATCCTTTATTTGCCATGGAATTACCCTCTCTTCCAGGAACTCCTGCAAAAACATTCCACTGACCTGCACAAACACAGTTTTACCTCTTCCCCTCATTCAATCCCAACTAAAAACTTTTCCCTGCTCACTCCACTCCTTATATTTTGACCCAGAAAACACAAAACCTTTTGCTGTCCACCACTTCCTCTTTGTCCTGTTATTCCATCCCTTTCCAGGCCATGGATGCAGTGCTGGAAGGTGCTTCCATGGGATTTGGGAGTGCCAGAGCCTGTGGCTGTACAGGGAATGTCAGCACCAGGGGAATCTCAGAGGCACAATTCCCACAAGCAGCCGTGAAAATTGGTTGCTCAAATATGAGAAAATGATTTCCCATTAAACCCATTTATCTCCAAGGACACCTCATTATCCAGGAATTCCTGAGCCTGTCTCCTCTGTGTTTCAGGGGATAGGATGTCCTGGCGGAGCTGGAGGGACCCTAAAGCCCCCCGGTGCCACCCCTGTCCTGGCAGGGACACGTCCCACTGTCCCAGGCTGCTCCGAGTGTCCCGCCCGGCCTGGGGCACTGCCAGGGATCCAGGGGCAGCCACAGGTTGTCCAGAGAATGTTCCCTCAGAAAATGCTGCACTGGCAAGTGATTCCTTGAGACTGGGTTTCACTTCCCTCAGGAAACCCGTGGCTGGCACATCCTCACTTCCTTCCTGCGTCCTGGTTCTTAACGCTCCGATGCCTCCTGCTCTTGTGTGGTTTAAACAAGTTTTGTCAGGGTCAGGTCCTGCATCAATGGGAGATGAATTTGGAATTCAGAACTCAGAATTCAGAACTCAGAACTCAGAATTCAGAATTCAGAACTCAGAATTCAGAACTCAGCACTCAGAACTCACAATTCAGAATTCAGAATTCAGAATCCAGAATTCAGAACTCAGAACTCTGAATTCAGAACTCAGAACTCAGAACTCAGAACTCAGAACTCAGAACTCAGAACTCAGAATTCAGAATCCAGAATTCAGAACCCAGAATTCAGAATTCAGCACTCAGCACTCAGCACTCAGCACAGCCTCTCTGGCTGAAATTTAATCCTCTCCTTGCCTGGCTTTGGAAATGAGAAGCTCCCAACCCTTCCCACGGTGCCATCGGAGTCACCCCTGGACCAGCTGCCCTTGTACAGGAGAATGGGAGATTCCAGGGCAGCTCCTCCCTTTTCCAAGGAAATGATTGTGCCAGAAAGCCTTGGATTCAGAAACCTGGGAAAACAAAGCCCTACCAGAGCTCTCTCAGCTTCAAACGTCCTCAAGGACAATAAACGAGGCCTGTGCAGGACCAGGAGCTGGACTTGGATGATCCCTGTGGGTCCCTTCCCACTCAGGAGATTGATTCCGTGATTTTATTGTGTGCCACAAACCCAGCTTCCACTTCTAACGACAAAGGAAAAAAACCAAGGATAAATATTGAGCTGCAAACTCCTTCTCCAAATCCAGTTCCCAGCTGGGGCTGCACACAGAGCTCACTCCAACATTTCAGCTCCAGCACCTGGGGCTCAAGGAGCAGGATAATGGCCGGAATGTTCAAGGACATCGCGGGAAAGAAGGATGTCTGTTTGGATGGTTGGACATTCCCAGGATCAGTGAGCCTGGAAAAGCCCTCCAGGGTCATCGAGTCCAAGCCGTGCCCTTGTCACCAAGTGCCACCTCCAGGGATGGCCACTCCAGCCCCTTCCAGAGCCTGGCCACCCTTTCCATGAGGAAATCCATCAGCAGAGGGCTCTAGAACTACATTCTCCCAAGTATCCTGCTCCATGATTAATCTGTCCCAGTTTTTTTTTAGGCAATTAACATGCTGTTCTTCTGGTACAAATGTTCTGTAAAAAAACTCTCACAGCTGAGCTGTCAAACACTGAAATTCAGTGCTTTGGAATGTCAGGTTTTTAACAAAGTCCCGGAGTTTGGAAAGTATAATCAGAACTTTAATGCCCAATTATGCAATCTTAGCAATGACTTTCTCATGAGAATTTTATTGCTCGCGTTGTAAACTGGGATCAGCCACCAGAACTGCACCAAATTGTTCCACTCTGGGAATAAAAGGGCTGGATTCCCAAGGGAAGGGAGCAGCAGAGCTTTGGGAGCTGCAGGTGTGGACAGAACAGCTCTGGAAGACTTTGGCACATCCTTTTCATTCAGCCACGACGATTTCCTTTGGGATTTTTTTTTGTTTTGTTTTGTTTCCCTTGCTTGTCCTAAGCGTTCTGACAAAACAGAGGGATTTTTCCTCAGCTCAGCTGGTTTAGTTCAGGCTGAGACTCCTCCCCTGGGCAATCCCAACAAGTGCTGGATGTCCAGAGCCTGGAGCCAGATTAAAATAACGCGGACAAAACCCTTGGATAAACTCACCATCCACCCACCTGCTGGATTCAGCCTTAGCTGGATACAGGCACCCAGAGCTTCTGGGCTTATAAATAACCACCAAATTTCCATTTACAACCTGCTCTGGTGACTCCAGAAAAGGAGTTCAAGCCTGGCCCAAAGGCATGGAGCTGTAGTGCAGCGGGAAGGGAAGGAGGGAATTCCCCACCCTGGGCTGGGTGAGGATTTTCTGGCCATTTTCTGTAGCAGGTATCGAATATGGAATTGTTTGGACAGCTACAAGGAAAAGCAAAGCCACCAATCGTCCAAACAAACCCGGAGGGTCGTGCCCAGGTCTGCCTGGAATTACAGCCATAACATTCCCAGCAATACTGGGGATGTTGTTAAATATCCTCCAAACCCCAGTTTACAGAACTCAATTCTGACAGGAATTGCCAATATTACAATTTCACCTGTTCCAGAGCAAAACCCTCAAAAAGGTGCATTTGGTGAAGGTTTAACTCGGGTTTTTGAACTGCACCAAAGTGATATTTCCCAGATCTTTTCCCAGGACCAAAGTGAGCAATCCCTGTTTGTCATTCCCACCGTGCAAGCAGAGGGACTGAGGCTTTTGCTGAAGCTTTTCTAAATTCGTTGGACAGACAACGATTCCATCAGTTTATTTCCATTTAAATTATCCCAGCCACCTTTCTGCTGATAATGATGAAAAATAAAAACGTGGATCAGTGTCCCCACAGCAGCACAAGGTCCCCAGTTCCTCCTCCAGTGCTCCTTGGCATTTGACACTTTTCTCTGGCTGTTGCCAAAACTCTTTATTTATTCTTAGATTACATTATCTGTATTTTTATTCTATTTCATGCCCTGTTCTATTGAAGTGTTTCTAGCAGATTGGTAATTTAGCAGTTCTGAGACACTTTGTCACTTTTCAGTCCATGTGGATTCTCTTTGGGAGACCTGGGGGAGGGAGAGGAAAGAATTCCTGTGGGGATGGGGATGTCACCTCCAAAAAACAATAGAACCAACCCAAAATACACTGAATTATGTCCATTAAAGTCCTTGGAGCTGGGTGACTCCAAGAAAACCCTGAATTTACTGATTTACTACACGTAGTGAGCTCGTACAACTCAGAGAGGATTCTGTTAATATTTAATGAAACACATCCCTTCGAGTCCTCCAATGGCAAAATAAAAATTCAATCCCTCCACGGCCTTAAAAAGACAAACTCATCCTATCAGGACTAAATTTAGGAGAAAGAAAGGGGTTTTCCTAAAAATAGAATTGTTTTACAGCCATCCATTGCCAGGGGGGTCAGGATCCATGAGTGGAATGTGGCTGCTCCATCCCTGGAAGTGTCCCAGGAGCAGCCTGGGATAGTGAGAGGTGTCCCTGCCCATGGAATGGGGTGGGATTTAATGTCCCTCCAACCCAAAGCATTCCAGGATTTTGGGATTGAGCTGGAAGAGCTGCAGGGATTTCAATCCCCACAATTCCCAGCCTTTGCCAGTTTTCCAGTGTTGTCACTCAAGGGAGGCACTTGCAGAAAACTGTCCTGCAAAAAAAACCAGGGAAAAGTATCCAGAAAGCTCCTCTCAGTTTCCCAGGCTCAGCTTTGTGGTGAGATTCACTGATTTAAAGGCAGAAAACTGCAAAGTGGGAAAGAAAATAAAAAAAGAATCTCACAGTGCTCAGTGTCAGCTGCCTATGGAAAAAAAAAAATACAAGGATCAGAAAATGAGGACAGGGATCAGGAAAAGAGGGAGAATAAGATCAGGGCTCTGGCCACTGTTTGAGTGAAGGGGAAATAAAGATAATTTGGGGTGGGACATGAGAGAATCCAAAAAGGAATGAAAAATCAGCAGTAGCCAAGACAATCATGGAGCAGGTGTGGGAGCAGAGAGAGGTGGGATAGGGCTGGATGGGAAAAAAAAATACAGGGATCAGAAAATGAGGACAGGGATCAGGAAAAGAGGGAGGACAAGATCAGGGCTCTGGCCACAGTTTGAGTGAAGGGGAAATAAAGATAATTTGGGGTGGGACATGAGAGAATCCAAAAAGGAATGACAAATCAGCAGTAGCCAGGACGATCACAGAGCAGAGAGGTGGGAGAGGGCTGGACAAAAAACTGGGCAAAAGCTGAGGAGGGAGCGCTCAGTCCATCCAGGCAGAGCACACTGGGGATGCAGCACAGGGATTCCCAGGCAGCAGCGACCCCCAGAGCTTTCCATCCCAGCCAGGGCTGATCCCTGGGATCCCCCTGCATCGGGGCTGCCCACCAACACCCGAACCTCAGCCTCAACCAGGGAAAAAACATTTGGAACAGCTTGGAGTGGATCCCATCCCTCCCTCCCTCCCACCCAGGAAAACAGATGGCGTCAGGAAGATGAACAACATCCCAACGCTCGGCTGTTCCCAGGGAATAACAGCAGGGAGCAGCAGGGCAGGGCATGGCAAGGGACCCCCCCTGACCCCTCCCCTGAGCTCTCCCAGCCCCAGGGTTCCTGCTCCTGCCTGCTCCTCCTGGAATCTTCTTGGAGCCCTCCACTCCTTTGGAGCCCCACGCTGTTAATAACTGGCCTGGATCCATCCAGAGGATATTTATTTATTCCTCCTTCCCCTCTGCCAGCTCATTTATAGGGATGGACTGCACGGAGTGGAGACGAGGCCAGCGAAATGTGGGAGTTCAGAGGGAGCACTAAAAACTGTCACAGAGCCACCAGGACCTTGTAGGAACTTTCCTCTGGGGCTGTGTGAGGTATGAGCCAAGCAAACGTTCTAAAACCCTCATTTCAGTGGTAATTTGGGGGGTTTGATCCTAAGGAAAAGGGGGAATCAGCAATAAAGAGGGGCAGGAAAGGGCTGCTCTGTCAGCAAAGTGTTGTCACCCCATTTGAGAGGGTGGCAGAGAGGACAGACCTCGACCCTCCCCAGCAGGAAAAAGCCAAGGGAACAGGCACAAGGAGCAGCGCTGGGAATTCTGACTGACCATCAGGGAAAAAAAAATCTCATTTCCCAGGGAAAAAAATCCTCATTTTCCAGTGGCTGAGAGCAGAGCCTGAGGAAGCCGAGACCCTCTGCAGGATGAGCATCAAAGGCTCTAAAAAAGAGCTGGAGCACAGCCTGTGCTCCTCCTCACCTTCCCCAAGGATCTGGGTTATCCACAGGTTTCCTTCCCCACGTTCAGCCCGCTGGAAATGGATTTTAAGGCAGGGCAGAGTTCACGTTGAGCTCTCCTTTCCACCCTTTCATCACAGCAAGTTTCCCTGGAGTAGCAACGTTCCCCTTCTCCCAAAAGGTGCAAAAAATATCCCCATTCTTCTGCTCAGCACAAATGGAACAGAAAGACAGCAGCAACCATAGTTACAGAGTATTTTAGAGTACTGAATCTATAAAAAGAGATAAAAAACTGTATTTTAACCAGCTGGTTCCCTGCTCAGAAACCTGACAACTTCCAACCCTTGAATGTTTGCTTGGTTTAAACCCCGTTTTTGATATTTATTTACAGCACAATCTGGAGTTCTCTCCTCACTCTCCAAATTCGAGTTTGAAACAAAGAAAGGAAAAAACAAATTACAGCTCTGTGCGTATTTTACATCTGTTGCCTTCCTGTGCTGTGAAATTCGGTGCTGTTGTCATGAAATTTAATCCCATTAGTCACGAAATTCGTGGTTCAGAGGCTCACAGGTTACATCCCGCTCAACCAGCAGGTGAATTATTTTAAGGAACCACTTTGGAATTCCAACTGTTGCTTATTGACAGCTGCCAAAACCAGGCTGGAAGTGCTTTTGCTTGAAAACTTTGTAAACTGGAGAAATCTTCTGAAAAGGAGGAATGTGTTTGGTGGAATGCTGATCTCACACAGCCAGAAAAAAATTAATTCAGTCGAATTCAAACAGAATTCAAAATAAGACAGAATGTTTCGCTTAAATGATTTTTGATCCAAGTCATTTCCAGCACATTTCTCCTGGTTTAATCCTCTCCAGTCATGGATTAGTCCCATACTCAGGCAGAGATGAGCAATGAAATTCCACAGGTCCTTTCTCCTGATCATCTCCCAGCTCTACTGATCCCACCCAGGCCCCCACGTTCTGTGTGTGCCAGGAATGATCCCAAGGAAGCTCCTCAGAGCTGGCATTGAGAGGAAGTATAAAAATGTCAATTCATATATTCCCAAATCTCTGGCCTTTTTCTCCAAACCAGACATTTCTGCTCCTCTGCTCGGCCTTAATCCTTAATTTATCCCACAAAAAGCATCGGGGACGTTTGCAGCTGTGCCAGCAGATAAACTGGAGGGAGGTTCCTTGCTTCCCTGGCTCCGTCCTGAAGTTCCAAACGAGTGTTCCCTGCTGGGGCTGCCCCGTGCTCCTGCAACCCCCCAAACCCTGCAATTCCCATTCCAGAGGTTCCATGACCCCGTTTCCCAGCCCGGGCCAAGCCCAGCCCCAGGGGCAGGTAGGGACAAAACCTTCCCAGGAACATCCTGCCGGGTTTATTGGCAGCAGGAAGAAGGTCCAGCACTTCCCTCCTGACCCCTCAGCTCTTTGGAAGGTGGGAACAGAACTTCCTGAATTATTTACACCAGACAAGCTGGCAGCTCGCTGGGGACACAGAGGAGAGGGAAGGATTTGGGAAGAGACAACAGGAAAACGATGTCACAGCTCTCAGTTCTGTGCCTGTGAGGATGGAGGGAAATATGCCGGTGGAAAGTGGGGAACAGAGCCAGGAAAATGGAATCCCACCCGAGTTCCTCGCCGTGTTTATCCCCACGGAAGGAAACCTTGAGCCTGGGAGTCAAAGGAACTGACAGCTCTCCTGGGATCATGGAATGGATTGGGATGGAAGGGATCCTAAACTCATCCACTGCCACCCCCTGCCAGGTGGGGAGGTTCCCATATGAATTTCCAATGTTTTATGTGAATTGCCAATGTTTCATGTGAATTTCCCACATGTTCCATGTGAATTTCCAATGTTTCATGTGAATTTCCCACATGTTCCATGTGAATATCCAGTGTTTTATGTGAATTTCCCACATGTTCCATGTGAATATCCAATGTTTTATGTGAGTTTCCCACATGTTCCATACGAATTTCCACTATCCCAAGGTGCTCCAAACTCCGTCCAGCCTGGCCTTCAGCACCCCCTCAGCTCCACAGAGCAGAGCTGGGGTGGAATTTAATCCATGGAAGCTGCTGGTGTTGGAATTAGAGCCGCCACTGCTGACCCAGGGCTATTAAATTTTAATTTCTGGTGAGTTGCACTGAATCAAAAATACAAATAAACACTCGGTGAAAGAGAGAGAAGCTGGAGTCTGGCAGTGCCTGAGATGGGATGGGAGCTGCTGAACCAGGGCCGAGAGGTGTGTGAGCATCCACTTGGAACAGACGGAATTCTGAGGGAAGGATTTCACTTTGTCACTTCCCGTGAGGGCAAAGCAACGATTATTTAGATGACAAAGAACCTGTCTTCTGGATTTAGAAGATGATTATAGGAGATGTCAGTCTGCCAGAGAAAGAAGTTCCTCCTGGTTTAGAACAAGTTCTTTTCGTGACATTTCCCTGAGTTAATTTTTTTGCTTTTAGGGAATTTTTCTTAAGAGGAGCCGTCAGTTTACCAGAGACAAAGCCAAAACCTGGGAGCTCTGCAAGGGCTGCAGCGAGGCACCAAAATGTTCTTAAGGCCAGCTTGGACAGGGTTTGGAGTGGAAAGTGTGCCCACAGCACAGGGTGGAGCTGGATGGGCTCTAAAGTCCCTTCCATCCCAAGCCATTCCATGATTCCACAATTCCCCCTGTGTTTTCACAAAGGGCACCAAATATTTCTCCTGGTTTATGCCCATGGGCAGCAGCCCAGACATATCCCACGGATTTCTTGCCTTGGTGCAGGAGAAGCTGCTCCAACGCTTTTCAAGGGATGTTGATGTACCTATAAAAGTCTGGCCTGGCTTTTAATCCTCAAAAAACCACGGCAGCCTGGCACAATCCATGATTCCATGAGACTGGGATTTTATCGGGGTGGGGGCAAGCAGAATATTCCCTCCTTCTCCTCCAGTTCTGAAACATCCCAATACAAAATGCAAACGGGCCCAGGGAGGGAGGCAAACAGAATATTCCCCCCTTCTCCTCTAGTTCTGAAACATCCCAGTACAAAATGCAAACGGGCCCAGGGAGGGAGGCAAGCAGAATATTCCCTCCTTCTCCTCCAGTTCTGAAACATCCCAGTACAAAATGCAAACGGGCCCAGGGAGGGAGGCAAGCAGAATATTCCCTCCTTCTCCTCCAGTTCTGAAACATCCCAGTACAAAATGCAAACAGGCCCAGGGAGGGAGGCAAACAGAATATTCCCTCCTTCTCCTCCAGTTCTGAAACATCCCAATACAAAATGGGCCCAACTCCCCCTTGGAGCGCAGACTGTGCCCTTTCCACGTGGGAATGTCAGGCTGTGCTGTGACTAAAGATGAGTCACACCACAAAGCCCAGCTCGGAGCGCTCCGGTGAAACCAGGGCTGGGGTTGGGCCTGGAAACGTCTCCTTGCAGGAGCACACAAACACGTCCCTCCCAAGAGTCCACTTCCAACGTGGAACGAACACCAGCACTCCAAATCACCCCAGTTTAGCCGGCTTTAATTGGTTTGCTGTCGTTATTTGTATGGCTGGTGGCTCCCAGCTTCCCCAGGTGCCACAGGAGGTGAGGCCTTGGAGAGACGGGCCCGGCCTCAGCTCCCAGGCCTGGAATGGGCCTGGGATGGGCCAACACACGGATGGAATTCCCACCTGGACCCAGGGAAACTCTCCCTTGACGTGGCTCTTGTGGAGCTCCAGGTTATCCCAGGAGACTGTGGAGACTCCATCCCTGGGGAGATCCACCCCCAGCTGGACATGGGCCTGGCCAACCTGCTCCAGGTGACACCCGGGGATGGCAGGAGGTCCGGCCAACCTCAGCTGCCTGGGAATTCTACAGCTCTGCCGCTTTTGTTGTCTTTAAAACGTGTCCTAGGTGAATTTCCCACGTGTTCCATGTGAATATGGAATGTTTTATGTGATTTTCCCACAAGTTCCGTGCAAATTTCCAATGTTTCATGTGAATTTCCACATGTTCCATGTGAATCTCCAATGTTTCGTATGAATTTCCCTCATGTTCCATGTGAATCTCCAATGTTTCGTATGAATTTCCCTCATGTTCCACGTGAATTTCCAATGTTTTATGTGAATATCCAATGCTTCATGTGAATTTCCAATGCTTTATATGAATTTCCCACACGTTCTACGTGTATTTCCAATGTTTTATGTCAATTGCCAGTGCTTTATGTGAATTTCCCAGATGTTCCATGTGAATTTCCAGCCTCAAGGGATGCAGGCTCCCCGCCATCCTTAAAGGCACAGAAGTGAGGAGTCACACGAAGGCAGAGTCTTTCCCAAGGGAAAGAAGGATCAATCCAAAGCCCCCCACCCCAGCAGGCTGCAGTTGGGCTCACAGGCAATTGGACATTCCCTAGGAAGGAAAAAAGGGAAGCAAAACTTCCCACGATGGACTCTGAACCTGTATCCCAGCAATGAAACCTGCTGCACTGCACGTTAAACAGTGATGCTGATGTTCCCCAAACACTGCACACAAAAACAAGCCCAAATTAAGCGCTAATTAGCCCCTCAGATGCCATTAAGTGCCCTGAAAGTCACCACACAGAACATTCCAGCCTTCCCTGCTCTAAAACCTTTTTGCTTTAACGCTTTCCAGGCTTTGTTTGAGGCCACCAGCCCCAGAACTGCTGTTTCAAACCAGAATTTCAGTGTTCTGAGAGCAGTGTCAGAACAGAGCCTTTGTCTAGGCCTGGGCTGAGTGTGTTTTCTCTTATTTCAGCTGCAAGGGAGCCCAGCACGACGTGTCTGAGCCTTCCAAGCCATGTAGAAAAATGAAATAGTCAGTGAACTAATTAGAGGAGCAGATGTTTTTAACACCCATGTGTGAGACTGCGATAACATTTCTACGCGAATGAAAACAGCTCTTCCTCCCTTTTACTCCCAAGGTATCCCATATTTTCTGATTCAAAGATGTCAAGATGTTTCATTAGAACAAAACAGGAGGAATTCTGAGCAGAAAGAGATGTAGCAATTTGTGCTCGTTAGGAAGGAAATGAAATAAAGATAATATTTTGATTTTGAGATCAATGCCATCCATATGTCATGTCAAATAATCTCAGATGTTATTGGGACCTTCTGGTGACAAGTAATGGGCTAATTAGAGCAAAAATCAATCTATTTCACAGAAAAAGACATGAAACTCAATCTTGACATTTCCCAATGAGACCCTCATTTCGGAATTTGCTGTCCAGCCTCAAATTTTGACAAGGTCAGGAATTTTTTTTTGGTATTTTTTGTGCAGTTCTACTCCCTTTAAAACAGCCTGGGAGATGCTGTTCAGGAAGTCCCAAGTCCTGAAAATCCTGAGGCAGTAGAGATGGGGTTCATGAGGTCATTTCCCTGTGCTGGAAATGTTTTATTCCTGGAATTTGTGCCTGTTGCTCCAAAGGCAGAGAGCTGAAACCATGGAATCAGAAACGGGGATGAGCATTTCTGAGCAGCCCCGGCTGCTTGGGTCACCTCCAGCACCTGCACGGGAATTTCTGGGGTGACAAATCCTCCTTGTCCCGGGTGGATTTATTGTTGTGTCTCCACAACGTCAAGGATAAAGGAGGTGGAAGCCAAAGCAGGATCTTCCTGGAGAGGTGGAACTGTGGAATGAGCAGGAGGTGAGGTCCTCTGCTTCTCCCACGGCCAGAGGGCAGGGATGGATGGGATTTTGGGAAGGAATTCCTCCTTGGGAGGGTTTGAGGCCCTGGCATGGAATTCCCAGAGCAGCTGTGGCTGCTCCTGGATCCCTGGCAGTGCCCAAGGCCAGGCTGGATGGGTTTGGAGCAGCCTGGGATTGTGGAAGATGCAGGGGAGAGGAACTGGATGATCTTTAAGGTCCCTCCCTACCCAGACCAATCCGTGCTTTAGGAAAACAGAAAAACTGGCAAAACAAAGCTCAAAAATCTCCCAAACCCCTCAGACTTTGACCGAACAGCCCCTACCCCAGCGCACAGATTTTATTTCCAAGGATAAAAGTTTCTTCCCGGCACCAGAGGCTCTGGAAAGGCGCTGGGAAGAACAAACCCGGGTTGTTCCCACACCGGTACCTGCTGCTGGCTGATCATTTTGTCCCTTCCTAATTGGCTTTGGAACAAACAAACTCATCTGCTCCCTTCCCGAACGCCACAATAACAACCCCAAAACAAACCCCGCGACAGATGCAGATCCTGCTCATTGTTTGCTTGCATTTTAATTAACTGCAACCCAACCTTTCCCGGCAGATTTATAGCCTAATAAACCAGACAAAAGCTGCCTTTTGGAGAGGGGAACACTCCAATGAACGGCGAGGTTTCATTAACTGTAATAAACGCCTTTTTTCACATTAACAATTCCGAGCCGATCCAGGCCACGTGCGACCTTGGAGACCCCGGGATTTCCCTCTCATCGCCAGGGCTGCCTCGGGATAAATGAGCTATTAAATGATAATTGCTGGGTGGTCAGACCCCGCTGTCAAGCGCAAATCCGCAATAATTTACTCCGGCGGGCCCGCTCTGACATAAACTCGGAGCGACATTTGTTTCCAAGTGAAAGGGGAAGTCTTGAAAGCGCCTGGAATTCAGCGCTCTCCAGGCGCTGCTTTTCGACAGGGAATTCATCCCGGCCATTCCCGCCGGTTTCCTCCTTTTTTGTCGGGAGTGAAAAGGCAGCGAGCGCCGCCGAGCACCCTCCAGCCTCACAAAGGCATCCACGAGCATCGGCAGAACAGCTCTGAATACCGGGATGGGACGATTCCGTAGGGAAAAGTGGGATGTCCCCCGGGACACCATTCCCAGAGCTCCCATTTCTGGGCAGCGGCCGTTGGGATGCACAAAGGGCTTTCGCGGAGCGCGTTAAAAAAAAAGGAATAAATTTTAATTAAGCGCAGTTAAAAAGGGCCCAATTTAAAGCAAGTAGGTCAGCACCTGCTTTGAAAAGGCTGCTCTGAATGAAGTCACTGCAGCAGTGCTGGAGCTTTTCATTTGCACTTTCTACCCCGAGCACAGGCCCAGCCTGAGCAGTTCCCTTGAAAATGCAGGAAGCAAAGGAAAAGAACCTAAAATTGACCAAAAAAACCCCAAAAAAACCAACCAAAAAAAAGAGGGCTGCACTGTGTCTTCAAAAATGGGAGCTTTGTGCTGTCCCCGGGCCAACCCCGTAGGAAAGGGTGATAATAAGAAATAAAAATTTATTTGACATCAGGTGAGTCCTGCTGTCTCAACGCCGTGAACACTGCGGGGAATTCCTACAGCAAATATTTCACATCCCAGAATCCCAGACTGGTGTGGGTTGGAAGAGACCTTAAAGCTCATCCAGTGCCACCCCTGCCAGGGGATCCAGGGGCAATTCTCAGGGAATTCTATTCCAGCCCCTCCCCACCCTCAGAGCCAGGAATTCCTTCCCAATATCCCACCCACCCCTCTGGCAGTGGGAATCCACTGCCCCTTGTTCATGGGAGACCAAAGATCAATTTCATTGATTTCCTTTTAGTGCTGATACAGAAATCCAGCAGTAAAACCCTGCCACCCCTAAATTCATCAATGCCACGAATTAGGGTGGAACAAAATGCCAGAGGGAGAGGGGGAAGGAGTCAACGTGCATCTCAGGAGAAGTTCTCCAGTAATTTACTTTTAGGAACTCTCTACTCTTCACCACAAATTAATATTAGTGCCAGCACAAGGTCAGAGAAATGCCAAGCACCGGCCTCCATCCCTTCCCTCAGCAGGTGGGAAAAGCAGATCAGGGCGCTCAGGGCAGAAAAGCAGATTTCCTTTGCCCCAGAGCAGATTTTCCTTTGGTCCATCCTGCTGGGAGCGGAGCTGATTCCTGGCGCTCTGACCCTGTTCCCATCCCCGTGCCCATCCCTGCCCTGTCCCCGGAGCCAGCCGGGAACTCTGCTCCCTGCCACGGCAGGTGACAGAGTGCCTGTGAGGGTGACAGCCCCGGCAGCTCCTGCCACAGCCCGGCACCTCCCTGAGTGTCCCTGGAACCCCCGAGATCCTCCAGAGATCCCCTGGGAAGGGAGGGAGAGGAGGAACCCTCCCGCCCGCCGCAGCTCCAACCTTTTCCTCCCGTTCTCTCCAGTAAAATCTGGGGGCATTGTCCACAGGGAATGCCCCGAATTTTACACACTAAAACCAAGGGAAGAAACAGGCAGTGCCCCTCAGAAGGAAATAAAACAGGCCAGGATTTAAAAAACAACAACAACAACAACAAAAAATCACTGGGCTGGCTTCAGGGTGAACAGAAAAGCCAAAGCTGGGCTGGGAGAAACAACTGGAATCCCCTAAAATTTCTCATCTGTGGAGTTTTTAAGTGAGGACAGTATTTCGCCAGAAGTACAGCTTGCCATACAAATGTTTTCCTCGGAGAGTTTTGGTTCCCAGGTGGGAGGTGTAAAAGTTCTCAGTCAGCTCCAGAAAATCCATTTTATCCTTTCTAGGACAGAACGCCAAAACCCCTCCTCGTGCAAATGTTCTGTGTCCTCCACCAGCCCCTACATTCAGCACCTGCCTCGCATGGCACAGAAATGCCTCCACCAAGCACTTCTGGGGCAGTTTGGAAGGAATTCTGCAGCCTTTGTTCCTGCCTAAAAGAAGGGGGAAAACCAGCAAGAACCCCCAGAATTTCCTTTGGAGCTGAAATTCCAGTTGGCTCAGCCGTAGTTTCCAGGCAACAGAATCTCTCCGAGGAGGAGGAGGAGGAGGAGGAGGAGGATGTTCAGGCTGCGGCTTCTGCACCTTCCCCAGAGGAAGGCAGAGGATTCTGCCAGGAGCAGAGCTGGAAAAGCAGGGATGTGGGACCAGCCGGACCTGAGGGAAAAAGGGGAGAAACCTCCCCGAGCCGAGCCGGCCCGACAAGGCCTCCCGTTCATCCCTTGTCCCGCTGGGTTTAAGCTCAGCTCTTGGCAGCTGCCCGGGGCAGGCGGCACCGGTCACACGGAGCCCCGGAGAGCCACGAGCCGGGACAAGGAGACGTCTCAGAGGAGGCACAAGAAAAGCACATGGCAGCGATGGGTTTATTCAGGGCTGCAGAAGAAAGCCGGCGAGGAAAGCAGCGCCATCCAAAAGCCCCGTCTGCATTGTGTGTCCCCCCCCTCCCCCGGAACACTGGCGCTTTGTGCAGCAGCCCCCGGGGCAAAAGAGCTCTCAGAAAAGCTTTTAAATAATATTTATAGGGCCGGGGACGATAATATTTGAGAGCGTTTGGAAATCAGCCCCGGAGCTCAGGGCTGGGCTGCCGGCATTGTGAGCGGCGAGCGCACGCATTGTGCTCCTCCATGCCCCACAAAACGCCCTCCAAAGGAGCTGGAAAATCGCTGGGAAATCAGCACTTCAGAGGCAAGAAGAGCCCGAAATAAGCTGCCCTCCCAACCCCCGTTTTACCTGTTTTTGCGAGCACAGTGTGACCCAGGCTTTAATGATCAGTTTGACGTGAGCCAAGAGCGCCCCGAGGATGGAACTGAACAAGGAATAAAGTCCACCAAGGACACAAAAGGTCTGTGCATGACACAGTCCAGAATTGTCCCTCATAAATGTGGAAAGAGGAACAATTCAACTTCAGAATTATTCACTGCCGCATCTCCCTGTTCTGCACCAGGCCCCAGAATGTTCAAAACTCCTCTGACAGCACCCAGAAACAAAAAGTGATTTTTTTTTCCCCTGGTCTTCAGCTGCACAAACCCTAAACTTCAAAAAACCCCAACACAAATCAACAACAAAACAAATTATCCAGAACTAAGCCTAGGAAAAAAACCCCAAACCCAACAAATTAATCAGACGCTTCATGCAGCCAATTTATAAACAATTAAAAGTGTGTGGAAACCCTGGAAAATTCTTCATCCTGCTTCATTCTGGGTATTGCTGCTGCTGTGTCTGTGACTCAGAGGGGAGCAGATGCAGCAGCAGGAATTCAGCCTCACACGAGGAACCCCCAGTTCTGGGGGAGCAGCAGAGCAGCTCCAGCTTTTCCTGAAGTTTTTATGAGGAAAGGGATAAACCAAGCAAACAGCGCAAGCAGTTTGTCCACTGAGGGTGGGATTAATGATTGAGGAGCTCTTGCTGCAGGTAGCAGCTGTATTGAAACATAAAATTCCGAGTTCTGGCCATTCTTGGCTATAAATATCCCTGAACATGGCCTAAGGAATGTTTGTTCCCTTTTTTTAAATCCTTCTTACCCTCTTTCAGTCAGCACCTCATAAACCCATAAGGACTTCTCTGATTTCCACTTAAAAACCTCTTAAGGCCACAATTACTGAGGTGAAATGCATCCCCTGGACATCCCAAATCTGGGAGAGCATCATTCCCACGGCATCCTGAGGGAAGCTTTTCTCCTCCTCAGAGCATCGAACACCTGCAGGCACATCCAGCCTGCAAACGTGGAATGTCACCCTCCAGGCCTTACAGGGAACATGGATTTTGTTGGAAAAGACATCCCAGACTAATGAAACATTTCCTTTCCAGAAGGAACTTTTGAATTCCTAGCCCTGGCCGGCAGTTTTTTGGGATGAGCACTGGGCAGGCTCTGAGCAGGGCAGGGAAGGGATCACTTCCAGGATTCCCAGAGCACTCAGGGAATGTTTGCTGCTGCAAAGGCAGGGATGGAGTGAGCAGCACAGATGGGATTTGCTGGAGAGCACCAGGAATTGCAGCAGATCTCTAAATGTGGCAGGGTCCTCTTCTTTCGTAACCAAGGATTCCTTACATAACTCATTACTAATAATAGGGAATCTCTTTTCCCCCCCACTTTTTGGGTGTCTTACTCACACTTTGCAAATCCTTTCTCCTCCAGAGCTGGAGTGCAGGGAGAAATCCAAGGACAGCCTGGTGCCCATGGATGGATCCAGCAGGGAACAGCCTGACCCGAAATCCTCGGGATAAAATCGCCTTTTGGGAACAATGAGCGTCAAGGAAAGGGATGTTCCTGACTAAATTCCCATCCTGAGCCCTAAGGATCTGCCAGGAGCTCACACCCACACATGGAACAGCCTCTCCACATTATCCTAATTGTCCATAAAAGTGCCCAAACATTCCTGGAGGAGAGCCTGGATTTGCATTTATATCCCAGGTGAGGCTCTGACTGCCACAGTCCCCTTTGGGATATTCCCATTCCTTCCTCCCACACGGTTCTGCTCTCAGCAGTGCCTTTTCCCCCATCCCGCCTCCTGTTCTGGAAAACCAACCCTGGGACAGCTGCCCTCTGGAAAAAAGGGCACTAAACTCTGTCATGTCGTGGATTTCCTGCTGAATCAAACACAACCCACAGGAAAAGCAAAATCCCACTTCATTTCCAACAGGAACGCTCCAAACCTGGGGGGAATGTGCAGAATTTAGGGCACGTGGGGACATGGGCAGCGCTGGAGGAATGGTGAACTTGATGATTTAGGGGGTTTTTCCAACCTAAACAATTCCATAGTTTTAACCCCAGCAAGGCACTGGAATCTCAGGGATAGTTCCAACAGTTGGAATAATTCTGATCCTGGAGGTTCAAAACCAGAGCTGGGCCTGTGAAATGTCAGACAGATCTTCGTGTTTTGGGGTGACACGATGTCATTCCTGCATCTCTTGCCTTCCCTCCTGGATACCTGAATGACTTCCAACGCATTTCCCATCCAGTTATTTCTAAGGCAAACAAGTCATTTCAGGCCATCAATCTTGCAGATTGCTCTCTGGAATAAAACCTTTAAACTTTGCTTTTATTCCTGCGCAAAAAAAACCCCCCACATTCTCCTCACTGGAGGCAGGGTGATTAAATTCCTAATTACCCAACTTGCACGTAAAAAATGTCTTTCAGGAGAACTAAACTGTGGCTTTTATGGATGGAGGTTAAAGGCCGGTTTGGAAATCACTCTCTGGGTGTCCATTCAGGAGGAAAGCTGGGAAAAGTGCACAGACACCTTTAAATAACCCAGGGCCTCCCTCTGGATCCTCACTGAGGTGCATCAGGGCTCTGCTGGCAGGAGGGAAGGCAGAATTCCCCTGCCTGCAGCCAGGGAAATCCGGGATCTCTGCTCCTGGGAGAGGCACTGGCTACATCCCAATTAAAACCCCTCGAATGCCACGTTTTAAATGTGCAAATGCAATTATGCTCTGTTTTAATTACATTGTGGTGCCTCTCCTAGAAGGCATTTTGAGGGAGGGTTTTCCTGTTAGGGCCGGAGTTTTCTGTCAGAGGATGCTGGGATTATGGAATGGTTGGGTTGGGAGGGACCTCAAAACCCGTCCAGTGACACCTCCCACTGTCCCAGGGTGCTCCAGCCTGGCCTTGGACACTTCCAGGGATGGGTCAGGAATTCTGCCTGCCGCTGGATTGGCTGCAGCAAGGAGGAATCCTCAGGGAATTCTGCAGCTCTGACAAGACTTTAGCACATGGTTTTACCTTTTGTGCTCCTTAGAGAGCCAAGAATGAACTCAGCTGTGCTGACTGCACCGGGAAGGAATCCCAGATCCCTGCATATCCACATTCCAGCTGTTTCACAGGATATTTCACACCCCGGGATCAGCACATGGAGGTTTCTCCCTGTTTTCACCCCCAGATCCTCTCAGGGGTTATTCTGTGTTCAGTGACCTCATTCAAAGCCTGGAGGTTCACTTGTCTGCAGGAAACCCCTGAAGGAGAAGGGAGAACACACACCTGGAGCCATTCCCAGAAATTCCTTTGGGTTTTTTCTCCTCTCTTGTGATTTTTTTTTAAAAAAATGACAAGAGAGGAGAAAAAGAGACCCCCCTGCTCCAGCTCCATCCCTTATCCCAGTGCTGCTCCCCTGCTGTAATCCAGCAGGAATGAGGAATCCCTGCTCCCCCACCTCCTTCCTGGACACTTCTCCCTGCAGACATGGATGTGGCTCCTGCTGGAACTGCTCCTGCTCCACCCTGCTCACATCCCATTCCATTCCATTCCATTCCATCCCATTCCATTCCATTCCATCCCATTCCATTCCATTCCATTCCATTCCATTCCATTCCATTCCATTCCATTCCATTCCATTCCATTCCATTCCATTCCATTCCATTCCATTCCATTCCATCCCATCCCATCCCATCCCATCCCATTCCATCCCATTCCATCCCATCCCATTCCCGGTGCACAGGTGATCCCTCATGGAATCCCCTCTCCAAGTCCAGCCATTCCTGCCACCAAACCCCTCCCTGGGCTGATGAAGCCATCCAGGAGAGCCCCTGGAGATGGGAATTGGGCTTTGGATCTGCTCCTGGGGCTCCTGGGCTGCTGAGGGCCATTCCTGGCACGCACAGAAGATCACAGAGCCAGGGAATATCCCGGGTTGGGGGGGACCCACAAGGATCATGGATCCAGATCCTGGTCCTGCACAGGACGATCCCAAACTCCCACCCTGGGCATCCCTGGGAGAAGTGTCCAGACACTCCTGGAGCTCTGGGGCCGTGCCCATTCCCTGGGGAGCTTGGGCAGTGCCAGCACCCAAAGAACCTTTCCCAAAATCCGACCCAAAGCTCCCTGGCACAGCCCCAGCTGTGGGAAGCACTTTTTCCAACACCCCGGATATCCACAGTGCCCGGCCCCACTCCCGTGCTGGAATGGGAGCCCAGATGGATCCATATTCATGCCCTGCTCTGTGTATGGATGTGGCATTTGGAACCAGGCTGCTTCCCTGCCTGGTTTCCATGATTTCCATAGGAAAGGACTCTGTGCACTGCCCACAGAAGGCTGGAGACATTCCCAGCACCCAAATCCACCTGGCACACGGGGCAGGACACAGATCTGGGAATGTGGGACCCTCAGGGACAACCTCTCTGGGACTCTCCAGGAATAACAGACTCCCCTCACGTGGAGTCCATGGATTCACCCTCACACTGACCTGGATCCCAAGAAAATGCCAGAGGATGGAGATTTGAATTTGCCCCAGGGACAGGACATGGGGAATGGATCCCACTGCCAGAGGGCAGGGATGGGTGGGACATTGGGAGGGAATTGTTCCCTGGGAGGGTGGGGAGGGGCTGGGATGTAAATCCCAGAGCAGCTGTGGCTGCCCCTGGATCCTGGAATGTCCAAGACTTGGAGCAGCCTGGGACAGGGGGAGGTGTCCCAGCCAGGACAGCGGTGGCACTGGGTGGGATTTCAGGCCCTTCCCAACCCAAACCACTCCAGGCTTCTGTGATGATTCCACTTCCTTTCTGTCCACCTTGAACATTTTCCTTATGGATCCTCCCCTCAGCACGGGGGTCTGACACCTCCAGCATTCCTCATTCCCTCCCACTCGAAATTCCCTGG
>VYXD01015623.1:0-59108 GCA_013397195.1 Hylia prasina
CCCTCTTTGCCCTCTTTGCTCTCCCGGTCTCCCTACTCTCTCGAACCTCTCTTGCTCTTTCTCTTCCTACACCCATTCCTTGGGGCCTGCTTCGGAGTTGTGGCTGGCATCTCCGAGCAGAGCCCCCACAATAAACCCTATATCATAAGACCGGGCTCTAGAGATCTCTCGTCTCCATTTGTCCCGACCGTTCTGGATCAGCGCTCGCTACAGGCTGCTAACTACAGTGTTGAGTCTGTTGTCCTTGGAAATGCTGGGCTTTACATGATACGTCAGTATCTCTGAATTTTAGGTACTTAAGAGCTGTGTCTAACATGGTAACAGCATAGAAGAGTTAGAGGCTAATGAATGTACTTTTTTCAATGCAGCAAAATTATAAGAACAGCTGTTTTGAGCGCTGATGTGCTGACCAACTGTGAAAATTCTGTGTTCAGTAGCTCTTGACGCTTCTCATTTCTCCCCATATGGAAGAGTGATGGCATAGCTGAAAATAGAGTTGTGGTTTAAAGTACAGATGGACAGGGATTTGGGAGCTTGGAGTGAGGGGATTGGTAATGCTGTGTGCAGTTAGGCAGATCTGTGTGGTGACTTTGTTCGTGGCTCTGTCTTTTACATGAAAACAAGGATTCATCAATACATCCCTGTGATCAAGACACATTAAACCAAATCGTTTGAACAATTCTCTAGTTCCTTATTAAACCTGATTATAATGGTCCATCTTCATATACAGTCTGTTTTATTTAGAAATATGTGACTCTTAGTCCAAGATGAAATAATATGAGTAGCAAAAACCCCCACTCTGATTAAAGTTAACTTGGAATAAAATTTTAGAAAAAAGTTAGCATCAAGCACAACTTTGAAATGAAAGGTTTCATTTTTCACCTTAAGAAAGGTTGTTAATAATCTATTACTGTAATATTTCTGGATAGGAAAATGACCAGATTCTCATGGTACTGGACAGTTAAAACTTGAGACTGTCTGTTTACCATCAGAATTTTTGAACTTGAGTCTTACTGAGACAGTAATACTGTCTGAAAGAGAAGATATTGGTTAAGAGATTAATTATGTAGCATACACAGATATTTTTCCAAGCTCACTCCTGAGATTTTTGCCTTTTCCTTGAACAAGCACTGTGTTTTGAGTCTGGGCCAAGTGAGCCAGCTCAGGACCCCATAAATTCAAATTAATTGATCACACAGCAGTTGCAGTGGTGTCAAGGAGAAGACACACCACGTGAAATAGCATCTTGTTCCATGGTTGTATTATGTCATCATAGGAGCAGGCCAAAATCCTGTTATCTGAGTTCCCTCTGGCATGGCACATTTCTGATTGTGTGGAGCACTGTGGGGTCTGAAATGCTGTGCCTTTGAATCACTCCCGAGTTGAGCAGAGGGAGGCATTGTATTTGTATGAAAGGTATTCTTTCCCTGTGCTGGCTGCCTTTCAACTGGAAAAATTCCCCAGAAAAGCAGGAGGTCGCTGATTCGTGTCCTGGCTATGCATATGAAGGGAGTGGTGGTAATTGTGTTCATCCCTGCAAGCATGGAACAGTTTAGCCCAGAGCTTTTTCAGTATCTGCAGTGGTATTTAAGACCCTTGCAGTGGTTCTTTTTGTCTAAGTCTCTTCCAACTAGATAGCTTATTTCATTTTTCACCTGTGTTTTCCTAAAGCATCTTTAGGTTTTTGTTTTATCTCCTCAGCATTTTATCTGTGGGATGCCATTTATTGATTAGTTCTTTTAGACATGATGTGAATACTATTTTCTGAGCCTTTTGTGGTTTAATTTTAGTAAATATTTCTTCTTTTCTGTCCCCCCCCTGCCCTTGGCATAAGGAGTTTGATATTATATCTCCCTGGAATATTTTTGGGAACTGCCAGATGGCTCGATAACCTTGGTGTGTCCTCTGTCAGTACTTCCTAAGCCAAAATCCCCACCAGGTATTTCTCAGAACTCTGGCAGTCCATGTTCCAGGCTCTTTGCTTTTTCATTCAACACAACCCAGAAGGGTTTGACAAGATCCTGATGCAGCTGATGTGTATCAAAATCCCTCTAGGCTCTAAAGCTCATTTTAGAAAGTATGGTATTCTGGATCTAAAGGATTTGTGCAAATTCATTTTAAAAAGTCATCATTTGCATTTCTCTTGTCGTGCTAATCAGTCACATATAGCCCAATATCTTTAATTTCAATATTAATTTTAAGATGAGCTTTACTTTCTTGTCTAATCCCAGATTTGTGAGGAAAAATGTATGTAATCCACTGGTCCTCCATCCTTCCTGTGCTTTTTGCTTCATGATTTGCGGTGATATTCGCCTTAAAACCTGCTACTTGCTGTCAGTTGGGCAAATTTTGGGTTGTTTTTTAAAACATATGAGCTACCAGTGCAAACACTTTTGATGTTTACTGATGTTTTCTGTGACTTCACCATCTGTTGATGCATTCTGTACTTGATTTGCAAAGCAATAACTGGTCGTGAACTGTGGCATGAACAGTCTTAGGATATTGTTGTTTGTGCAAGGGAGCTTAATGTATTGTTTCTGCCCAGCTTATTTAATTATAAAAGGATGCCAGAGTTCTTGAGTTTCTTGTCACTATGCAGCAGCATATAGGAGAGAGAAGCACCCCTGTTCTCGAGGGGCACAGGGATTACTGTTTACAGCAGTAATCAGCTTCGTTTCCTACATTGATCTCCAATGTTTGCTCGTGTGAAAGCAGTCATAGGGGCTGCCAGGACAGAGAGCAAGGTGTTCTCTTCTTCATGATGTATAATGAAGATACATGCAACTATGTGTGAATTAAGATGGAAGAAGAGAAATAATAAACCACGGAGATAGGGAAATCCCTATATTATTGGGAAAATGTGGGATCATATAGTGGATTGTAGCTAATATGTGATAATACTGGCCCTAGTGTGCTTAACATTTTGGAACCTATTGTATTTTCCATCTGGATTAAATTAAATACATACATCATTCTAACAAACCTCTCCCAGCAGATTGTGAGCTTTGGAAGTGGGGAAGGGAATTAATGGCAATGTATTTCATACTGGTGTTCTTTTGTCTAGTGATGCAGTTATTTCCCCATAAAGAATTTGCAGTTTCTACACAACAGATGTTGGTCAGCTTGTGAACAGTCATTGCTGAAGGTGGAGTGAAAAATGACCTTCAAATATAATAAACTCAACAGCTATTATTTATCTCATTGTCTAAGATATGGGCTTAATAAGCCATCTCTAAATAAGAGGGAAAGAGAACTAGGACACTGAATTGCAGTGCCAAAATGGTACGATCCCGAGCTGATCTGAAATGCAAGAGAAATGTGAGATAATAAATCATAGTAGTTCATTACTTGGGTGTGTGATTGAGGGAAGCAGTGGTGAAAGACAGGTGTCTTTAAACAAATAATCTGAATAGAGGAAGGCAATAATGAAAAATCTATCCCTGCTTGATTTTTGAATGTGAAGTAAACTATTATAAAATTATCTAGTTGAATAGCTTAGGAAATGAGCTGACAGAAGGGTCTTGTTTAAATAATTGCAACGTAAACCACTAATGACATAGAAGTACAATTTCTGTGCTGAGGAATAAATTCCTGAGAAGACACCAGCTAAGTAACAAGTATTCACAGCCTTTTTTCTTAATCATTTGTGAGAGGAAAAAAGTAAATCCTTTTCTAGCAGTTAAATGCAAAGGGGTGTGTCATAGTTTTTTGGAGGACTTTAATTTCTCTTCCCAAGAGCTGTGTTTGTTTATTCATTATATGTAATACATAATCAGCCTTGGGTTCACTTACCCAAGATGTTTGGGAGGGGCCATGACTGTTTTATTACATGATAAAAATCTTCTACTGAAGTTTGATAAAAATTTGTAAAGCAGTAGTCCAAGCTTCATGTCTGCCAACTTCACATAAAGCAGAGAGCCAGAATAAGTATACTGTGTCAATCAATATTGAAATTTATCGTTAAATATTTGGCTTGCACAGATTTTGTGCATGTAATTCCTAAGCTTTGCATGCACAAGCATAACTGGCTATGTTTTCGGTGAACTGTGCAGGTGTAGATATTGCTGCTTACTGAAGAGCTCTGCATCTGCCCTATTTATAGAGGGGACAAGCCAGGGGGAGATTACCTTGTTTTATTTAGAAAGCATGTATATAGAGCAAGTATTATGTTTGAATATTGTTAACAAACATGTTAACAAACATGTTTCATGTACTTGGTTGCAGATGTTGTTAATCAAGTATTGCTAATGATATTTACAGGGTAATAAATTGGGGCAAGTATTGTAACAGTAGCAGTGGACAATGGGGTGTTTTCCCATAGTGCCTTTTAGTAAGTATTAAAAACATTTTCCAAACTGAATGTAACCTTGCAAACTGTGGGGAAAGGTAGCTTAGAAATAGCATTTTGTTTATTTCTCACTTAGGCAGAGATGCTGTCGCATGATGGGTAAGGACCAGCTGCCAGAACTGCATCAGGCTACATAACTTCGACTGTAACTCCTGCTGTCACCCTGGGACAAAAGAAAATGATTTCTGTTGGTGTTAGGTCTGCCACCCACTGAGGAGCAGGGCCAAGGCCCCTTGGGGGTCCATGTTCATTTGGAGCAATTCTCTGAGCTTGGTGGAATTCAGGCTGCATCCCAGGAGATATTGTAGAAGCAATGGTTCAACAAGCACCTGGCCAATATTAATTGAATAGGCTGGGATAGGGTGGGAAACCATAACCATGTAACAAAAACAGCAGCAGAGGATTGGAAAGGAAAAGCCTCCCATGTCTGCGTATTTTCCTCTACTTAAATCTCTTTTCGCTTGGATTTCAGGCCTGTCTTCTTGCCTGATGTTTTACAGTTTAATGCAGTTATGAGCAGGCAATAGAAGTGTATCTGCAGTGAAAAAGCAAAGCAGCAAATACTTTGGGGTGTTTTGGTGTTAACAGGTAGTGAAAGTTAATATAACAGTTTGCATAAATTTTCATGAGCACAGTAAATATTCAGTGGTGTTTAGTTTCTTCTTGGTAATTTTATCAAGTAATAAAATGTGCACTCTTAGGGCTTGATTATGTACAGGAATGTCAAAGATGTCCCTTAAAGTGTTACAGTGTGTGAAGCTGCACCGCTGTAGGACCGCTAGTGTGGCTGAGTTCTGGTGGCTTGTCCTTCACTAATGGACCTGGAAAACTGTTCTGTGCATGTTTAATTAGCTATCACCACTAAGCTTTTCATGTTACACACCTAGCAGTTCTCATCCTCCAACTTTCTTACATACCACTTTGTGATACAGCAATGTGTAAGGACTTTGTTGTGCCAATCCCTTAATGAAATGCACTAATGCTTTCCTCAGATTCATGTTTTCCAGATGTCAGCTACCAGAAGCAATTTTGTTGATCATAACTTGCACAGACTCTGCTTTTCTTTGGAAGCTCTGTGCTGTGAAGTTGAGATAAAACTTTATTGACATCAGCGTAGTAATAGTGACTTGGAGTCTTGCTTTTTCGAAATTAGAATGTATCTAATGATCAAGTAATCAGCAGTATTCTTCCAGAGGTGCTCCGAGGGAATAGCTCAGTGTTTTCTATGTTTAAGCCGCAGACAGAAGGGACTGTAATGATGAATGTCAAGGACTTTTATTTGTCATTCCCTTTGACAGCCTGTGAGCTCTTGTGCTTAGAGCATTTTTGTGATTAATGCTTGAAATGGAACTGTTACCATTTGGAGTTAGTTGCATATCAGAGTGAAGCAATACTCTTCTTACTTGTAAATTGTTCCTCAGTCAGAAGGAGTGAGGAAGAAGGCAGGATTCAGTTGTCTACCTGCTGTGCTGTGTGATTGATAGGCCTCTAAATTGATAGAAGGTGTTGTGTTTTCTGAGTGCCAACAGCTGGATTCTGCAGGAAGAGAAGAGTATTTATTTTGTGAGACCATGCTGGGGAGTACTGAAAAATCTTAAAACTTTCTAAGGAAATTTTATTTAAGTTGATTATGGATGACAAGCTTACTAGGAGCTGTCTTCATCAACTACCAGTTGCTATCTTCTGCTTTTCTTTCCCTCTGTAGCTTAAAGCTCACTTGTTGACAGACTGTGTTGTAGTAATGCCTTGTATTTGATTATAAAAATAAATACTGCCGATGTTCTTCACCCTTGAAGCTTTCTCATTCATCTGTCTTGGTGCGCTAGGAGAGGGACTAAGGGCTGGAATGCATTTGGATGTTACCCTAGAAATTTGGACGGTGGGAGGGTGGGGCATACCCCACACAGATCTGAGATTAAGCTGTTTTCAAGGCATTAGGGAGATAACTCAGTAATCTGACTTGGAAAATATATTGGGATGAGGCCTGTGTTTACATCTAGGAACATAGGCTTGCATTTAAGTTACGCAAGTCACAATGCAGTATAACAATGCGTTTTCCTGTCAGTGCTGTGTTTTTTCTTTTAAAATGTGATAGTGGTCTGAGTTTAAAAAAAGTGTTTGCAGTGTAGCAGGGAAATGTAAAGCCTCTTGATACCTTTTTCACTGTGAATTTTTTGTTGCAGCCAAATGGTCCTACCAGTACAACCAAAAAAAGGAGAGGCTGAGCTGGCAATTTTTAATTCCAGTTGAAGTTAGATTTTCCTCATTCTTGAATTTACTTCTCTGATTCAAGAATCTTTTTTTCAGGTAGTATGTATTTCCAAAGTTTCCTACTGTGATTTATCATTCCTTTGTATATTAGCGAGGTTTGAGCTTATAACAGTAGTCTGTTGTGCAGTTTTAAAATATCCTCTGTATGGTTTGTAGACATACTCTCCTCCTGTGGTGCTTTTGGCCTGCCTGCTCATGCGTAAACCAGAGTTTCAGGGTGTGGTTTGAGATGGCTTCTGGCTTGTTTAGTTTGGGTAATTGAGCTAAGAAGTAAGAACATCAGGTGAGGGAAGCTGGCTTAGTATTGAAGACATACATTTGAAATTTGTTAAATTCAGTTTTTATTGTAGAGAGTGCCATAACTTTCTGATGAAATTGTAGCAAGACACCTTGTATACTTTTGCTCAATCTTCCATACAGGAAGATGATAACGATGTTTTATTTCGTCTATGACCCAGTGGAAGCAATGGGTCATACAAATGCTTGGGGAATCGTGGTATGAGTAAACAAACCTGAAATTTTGTATGCCAAATGCTGTAGGAAATAATCACAACATACAGTTTGACTGATCTTCAGGCATCTTTTCTGACCCACTGTTTCATTCTTGGAGAGAGAAATAAGGGGTCTTTTAAAGTAATGGAAATATCTTTAAGTGACAGGGAAATAAAATTTTAAAAAACACCTGTATTTGTAATGGATCACTGGACTTGTCTTAGTGTGAAAGGGTAGGTGTTGCAAAGCAGGTAGGTCTCAATCATCTTTCCACTGATAACTGCTACAGTGTTCCCAGAGTTCAGCTCAGGTGTCAGTTCTGGGTGAAGCTGCGCCGGGTGATTTCTGCAGCACTATAACAGCTGAGAGGGGTGACAGCTTCTGCTGCCTCAGTGACACATATTGATTAATGGTCTTGGTGGAAAGAAATTTGTGAGGAAGGTGGCATAGGGACATTGAAGTCATTCTTCTTGTCAGCAGTATATTCTACATGGTCTTCTGTGGCCTTGTCAGTGTTTTGTAGTCTCTGGTTCTTGTAATTAACCTGGTTGGCTTTCATTTCACTGTTATAGGCATGTAAAAAAGGTATTCCTTGTGACATGAAACATGTGAGAAATAAAATAGAAAACAAAGCTAGATTGTGAAACTCAAATTCAACAGCCTAAAATTTTAACAGCAGTTACTGTTGTTGTTCTGAATGAAATTAGTTGTCTGTGGCTTTTGGTTTGTGTTGCTCAAATTGCAAACTGGGGAGCAGCTGGTGGGGATTTTCTGTGGAGGTTGTTCTTTTTAGTTTGGTGTTTGGTGTTGGATGTTTTTGAGAGAGAAAGGCTTAAGGGGGGTATTTTTTGCCAGAATGGGGTTATGTGATAGATATGTTTTGTGAAAGGGGTTTGGTTTTACATCATAGTGTTTATATGACAAATACATAACTTTGTTTCATATTAATGTGTATTTGCAAACCTTAATAGGTGCAGTTTCTATAATGGTATTAATTGTCTTGGAACAAACAAGATCTATAAATAGAATTTGATTTGCTTTTTCTTTTTGTCAGATATTAGTTAATCAATTTGCTCTTTATTGGAAAAGGAATTGTAGGAAGAGGATGCTGTTTCAATGTCCCAGACTGCAGAGTTTATGAAAACTAATTTGAATTGATGGCATTTCAGTAAATGCCACCAGGGGACTAAAATGAACAGCCCAGCAATTACAGCAGAGTATATTCTGCTTATTACAGTAAAAAGACTTCAGAGTTCTTTTCAGCTTGTGAGTACACTGCTGAGTGAGATCACTTTCTGTTGTTCTCTTAAAATCATTCTTTGTAGCCACAGTAATAGTGGGTTTGAGGTGGTGTGAGTTATGGGACAGCTGATTACCTCAGAGGCTAACTTTTAAACAGAGGATGAACTCTGGCTTGAAGAGTAGCTCTAGTAAATATGTATTGTGTATGCATTTCTGTATTTGATGTGAATATGTTTCTTCTGAAGTTTGGTTCTGTGTTTTCTTACTGTCCAAGTCTGCCCAAACTGTTCCGTATCTCTGTAGTGGAAGTGTCCCTTTAGAAGCTTGAAGTACATTGCTGATCACAATCAGACTGTGTAAGTGTTGCCTTTGAAAGGCATGACGACCTGGTTCAAGAACGGCACGGCAGCCAACCCATGGCTGCTCAGACCATAAGCACACTGACACCAGTGTGGTGGATGGCAAAATGGCATTTATTGTCAGTTACACCATGTTATATATTCTCGGTTTAATACATCATTTCCGTCCGCTTACATCACACACCCTACACCATCTATTCATTACCTTAAAAGGTTAAACTTCGCCCTATTGGCTACTTTAAAACTTTATGCTTTACTTATCCATACACTATTGATCATCCTAAAAGATTACACTTTAATGGTCTACATTGGTTAATATGGTGTTAGTTAACTTACAAAGTTATATTTTAACAGTTCGTATCTTATCTCTTAGGGAGAGGGGTTTCTATCTTTCCGTTACAGCCCGAAATCTTCTGATCGCCAGTAAGGATTGATGTGAGCAGTGGATGTAGATGAGCACAGCTCCCTTCCTCTCCTTCACAGTCCCTTTACTCAAATACTTGTCAGTTTACTTTTTGCTGAGGTCTCCTCATAGTGATAAGCTCCCAGCTGAGCACCTCATTATTTTCCATGGATGTGGTAAATAGCTTTGTCTGTGACTCAAGCAAAGATAAGTTTTTACTGCTTTTCATTCCCAGTGATGCTTTATACAACCAAGAGAACTTGTTGCCTGGTAGTTGTGCAGAAGGGTTTATAGTGGATTAGGTATCAGTATATATTCTGTCTCTGCTGATGTTTTGAAGGCAGTGTCTATGCCAGCATCCTTCACAGCTGTGGGCATTCTGTAACAGACCATGCAGAGATAGCAGGTGAAAGGCCGTTGTCTCTTTTTAAACAGTTGCTCCTCTGAATATGGGGTTTAGATTCTGCTAATTGGTAAAGCTGTCCTTTTCAAATAAGCATTGGATGGGGCAGAGTCAGTTTGTTTAAGGATGGTTTACACTTGCATATCATTGCTATCTGAGGTGAATCTTGAGAGAGAAGCTCTCTCCTGTCTTTTAGGATGCTGCCTTAGATACTGCTTGTTCCAGTCCATGTGGAAAATGTAAGGAGGGATTAGTTTTATTAAAGCAACTTCTTAAACAGCAGAATGTAGCTTCTAATGCACTGGTTAGTTATGTGGTACAATACTAATCAGGATAAGTATATGCAAGCAAAAAATACATTGGTGTATGTCAAATAGGGGTATTCCTCACGTCTTACTGTTCTTTGTTCTTATTCAAGCATCTGCACCTTTAGGAAACTTGCCAGTGCACTTCTGGACTCTGGTAAGCATGAGAACAAGTTTGCATTCCTTGAAAAGTCACCAGGTGACCACAGAGGTGTTATAGACGAGCCACCAATTAGAATTTAGTATAAAAAGGATTTATTGATTACAGAAATTTAGGATAAAAAGACCACGAGCAAAATGGCAAAGTGTTGAGCCCGGGTGTCAACACTGGTGAACAGAGAAGCACACGTCTCTCTCGCCAGCCTCCTCTGTCCACGATTTGTCTGTCCGTCCGTTCCATTTTTATACCCCTTAGATAGGCCAGGGCCAGGGTATAACAAAGGTGTCCTTTTCAGTGTGTACAGGTTTCATTGTGGTTGATAGTCGGTCTCTGGTCTGCAGAAAAGGTTCTCCAGGAGAGTTGATGAAATTGATTAAGTTTCCGGGCAGTCCATTGTGGGGGCCAGTGACTCAGTGATGGTTCTGTCCCATTATCAGTCCGGTCCAGTAGGTGTGAAGAGAGGGTCGTTGGCCACCACCATTGTTGAGGAGAGCTGTTGTTCTCCACCCGGTCTTGAGGTGCAACTGACCTTATCCCTGTGGAAGTTTCAAACTCCCCCTTGGAAAAAGCGTCTGTTAAATATGCTTTATTTGTTTGGATTTAACTTCGTGTTCAATATATTCTTACTTTGACATCGGTCCGTTCGTTTGTGTAACATATACCAATATACTAAGGGAGTGAGATTTCCCCTTTTGCTAGTTGTTACCATGTTTGGATACTGAGTATCCCCGATTGTGTACACATACTTTAATGTCTTTGTACTGCCCTTGGTAGTCCAGCGGGATGTGTTGCAATCCCCGTTGGTCCCTGAGATTTTAACTGTATCTCTGGTTTTACAGAATATATTTTATAAATGCATGAATTAACCACTTCATCTATAACAGAGGTGTCAAGTCTGTGTATCAGAGTGAAGTGTAGCTGCAGCTGCGCTCACAACTCCTTGCAGTTCAGTGAGCTAATGCAAGAAGCTGGTAATTGGTGTCTGTGGGCCAGCTGGTCAGTTGCACGCAAGAAACAAATGAACTTTTCAGTGGGTTTTCAGTTGCTGCAGGTTAGTCAGATGGCACTTAGTGTGTGTGTAGTAGGCTTTGTCATCTTTATTCCTGGGTCCTTTGGGAATGAGATTGCTCATGCTTTGTGATGTATTTCCAATTTTATGGCCTTACAGTCATTCTAGGTTATTCCTCGTCCCTGTTTTAACTCTTAGTGTGAAACTCTGCCCTTTCTCTGAGGCTTAGCTCTTGCATCTGCCCAGTGATCAAATTCTTTTTATTAGTTTAGCCTTTAAGAATACTTAATTGTAAAGTAATTAGTGATTCAATTGAGACTGTAAAAGGAATATCAGAAAAGAACAACAAAAAAAAATAATGTCATTTGGAATGTTTATGTGCTTACAACTTAATCTTAAAATTAAGCTGAAGGTACAAGTTGTGTGTTACCCCAGAGTTTCTTCTGGATGGCTTGGAGAATGCTCTACCAGTAGAAAATCCTTTGTGCTTTGGTGGGTCTAGTAATGTAGGTAGAAATAAAGTTCAATTTAATCACATTTTCTGCATAGAGGCAGAAGCCAAGCTATGACAAAAATTGCTGCAATTGCTATCAGTGACCATTACCTGTGTTATAAATGAAAGCCGATTAGACCGAATTTAATAATTGAAAAGATGATTTTTTATTGAATGACCGAAATACAGTCATCATTTTCCCCGATAAAAATCACAGCGTCAAGCCCAGGAAGTCAGCACAGGGTGAACTCAGGACCTTTCTCTGTGACAGCGTGACCCCCTGAGTTCACGCAGTTGTCCACGTTCAGTCTGTTTTTATCCACTTTTTCTGGCCCGGGGCAGAGATTCTTCCTTTCCTTTCAGATTAATTTCATTCATGGTGGTGTCTTTTCTCTGCTCCGAGGTGGACAATGTTGTTTCCTGGGTGGAAGATGCATAATGATGAACTCTCCAATGATCCTGGCCATCCTGATGTTGGTCTTTTGTTCTTCGTGTCCTGTAGGACAAAGCTGCTCCTGGGCGTGATTGAATGTTTGATTGGGTTTCCTGGAACTTGGTCTCGGGTGGGTTTGCCCAGGTGTAGCATGAATGAGCTATCTCCTGTCCCGGCCACGGTCCTTATTATGCTCCTTATTATGCTAATCAGGATGCAGTATCGGTGGAGTCTGGTGTACCATTGTGGAGAGTTGGATGTCCTGCCCATGTACTCATACGATAATGAGTCTTTGTTTCACAGCGGCCAGGCAGGGTGTGTTGCAACCCCTGCCTGCTGCTGAGGCTTCAGCTTTTAAACCTTGGTTTTATATACATATATTTTATATTTGCACAAATGACCAGATTTCATCTATAACACCTGTGAATTGTATTAGATTGCTGATGGTGGCACAAAGTAGTGTGCTGTAAGTCACCTAGTGTATTGTTTTTATTTATGCAACATAATCAGATGTTGCTGGCTTGGAGTGTATTTGTCAGTTTTGAATTTTAGTACATCTGTGGACAATTGATTATCTGTATAAGAGAGAAGTATTTCTTTAACCAAATCCAGCTACTATTAGCAATAAGTTTATTCTCAGCAAATGCAATTTCACCCAACTTGGCTTTTATTAGTTAGTTTTTGGCAAGTGGCATTTTTACATTTGTTTCTTCCAGGTGTAGCAAAAATAAATCTGCAGGGATCTGTGTTAAAAATCTCAAGTGTCTGCTGTGCTAATGACCATGAGGTTGAGAGATCGGATAGAGCTGTCAGCCATTAGAAACAGGGTCCTTATATCAGTGTTGTCCTATGCGTTAATGAGTCTCTCATTTCAGATGAGATAGCAGAGAATGCTGCATGCAGAGTTCCTCACAGCCAGAGAAAGTTTTGTCTGCAAGTTCTGAACTTAATTTGAAGTGTCTCTGCAGGCCTGTTTTTTGGAGGAGGTGGGAAGCAGGGAAGGAGGCCCTGTAGGTGGAAAGCAAGCTTAACTGGGGTACTCTGGCCAGCCAGAATTCATACCCTGTTCCTTCAGCTTCACAAATAACAATGATGATTCCAGAATGTCCAGGTTTTGGAACTGTCTCTGATGCCTTAAGTTTTAGCTTTCATGTTTTTCAGATTCTGTGCTGCCTAGGTGTGTAGCTCTGAGCCTCATACTAAGTGTTAGTGAGGTCTCTTCACCGAGTAGGTAGACAAAGCAAATCCTTTTCCTGCTGGACACCAAGGACAACTGTTACCATTTTTCAGGCCCAAAAGCACAAACAATTGTGGCTGAAGAGAAAAAAACAACAAGGATGGGACTTCATAACCCCATTCACCCCATTAACTTCATTGGGGTTAATTGGACAATTAACCCTAATATGCAAATGGACCAAAACTTGGAAAAGTGTGAGACCTTGTGACCAGTCGTCCATTTTGTGACCATTTTGGGTCCATCTTGGGTGTAGCCCTGGCCAGGCTCTTGTCCTGCTCAAAGTGTATCTCTAAAAGCCTTTTAATAAACATCTACTTTATTCTCCAGCTCTGTCCAGTCTCTGTTCCAGGTCAGCCTTCCCAAGGCATCATCTCATACAGAGCTTAATATGGGTCAGAAATAAATCCAGCCAGAAGGACTCTTGTATCATGTTGCATTCCTCTGTGCAGATTGCTGTTGTAGGTGCTGGTACACTGTAGAAAGGCAGGAGGATTGGGAAGTGCTCCCTGCATAGCCTTGGCTATTCTTCGCCAGAAAGGCAGGAAAATGTGGACTTGACCAGGCAGCTGCAAAGTGTCTTTACTTGTTGCATTTTTGGGGCCATGCAATACCAGATTCTAAGACTTAGAGGTAACTGCAGCAGAGAAGACATCAGCTGCAAGTCATTCACTTGTCATTGTTATGATAATTTGTTTACTGCATTTTTTTGTCCTGTGGGCAATTGAGCAGAAGGGTTAGTTTTGGCAGAGATGACTGAGAGGACTGTTTTGCTGAGTTTTAAGGGCACTGCTATCACTGCCCTTTAGCAATGAATGGTTTTATCTTTTTCTTTGTGCTTCTGAATAACCATACTGTGTTATATTAAGTTGTTTAGGAACAATAGGACTGTTGTGAAATACAGGTTGTTTCTGAAGGAATGTAGTTAAATGTACAGAGATAGCACATTTGGACAGCTAAAAAGGAAATGCTTTCCAAATTTCAATAGTGTCAAGCCTTTAAAATTGTCAGTTTCTTCAGGAAAACACATAGTAGTTCTAATTGCTGGGGTTTTTTGTTGAAAATAACCTAAATGACAAACTATTGAAATATTGACAGCGGTTCTTTGTGAAATCAAAGCAGCATTTTATAAGCAACTGGGTGGTACTTAGGAGCATGTCAGATTACATCAACTCTTGGTGTCATATACTCCTAGGCATAGGCTTATTTACTGGGTACCTGATGTCTTTGGGTAGTTAACGCCAGAGCTGGCTGTCTGCTTTTGACTTCAGGGCAGAAAAGCCACATGCTCAAGCTTGTGTGAACTTGAGTAGTTTGATTAATGGAAATTTGCAGATTTTTTGGCCAGAGAAAGTGTACAGTGTGTACACTTTCCCTGTACAGTGCACAGTGTACAGTGTTGTGGAACAATTCAGGTTTTCATGGGGTATCTGGCCCCATATATGCATGTACGGAAAATGTTTAAAGCCTTTAGTTGCTTTCATTGTTCATGGTGGTGTCTCTTTTTAAATATAAAAGAAGAGTCTTTTGTTTCTCTTGGCCATTGTCTCACTGCTAGTCCATGGTTTAGTTCTTCATAATAATTATAATCCTATTAGTAGGCAGGGGATGATATAAAGTAATTCTATGCAGCATTAGGGTTTGTACTTAACAAAATCACAAGATAATAGGAAATATTTAGGAAGAAGCTAATGAGCAAGAGACAACCTTGGAACTAGTTTTATTCCCTGCCAAGGTCTTTTTGCTCAGAGCATTAATGCATTAATTTTTAAAAAGAATGACATCAAAGTCTGCCGATGAAAGGAGTTCAGGGGAAAGCTGTAGAGAATGACTCAAATTCAAGCTGGTGTGAGTCTTGCTTGAGTGTTGGCAAAAAGCAAAGCACGTGTAGCCACTTGCCATTCTAGCACAGCACCAAGGGAAGGTCAGCTGGTCCAGGAGGCACCAGGCAGTGATGCATCTGTGCCAGAAGCAGGTGGGGAGGTGACCCAAGGGGAGTCATCCCAACAGCAGAGGGCATTTTTGCAGCCAGCTGCCTCAGCTTGCAGCTCCCATTTAAGAGCAAACAGAGAATGCTTGTAAGAATTGCCATGCACATGCAGAGACTGCGCAGTGTATATAATGATATGTATTATACTAATGCATACTGTGACTGCACTGCTGTTGGCTTATAGTATGCTGTGTATAGACACACACATATTACATATTGCATATACAAAAGGGAGACCTGGGCAGTAACGATCTAGCAAAGATGTTTATTTTCCTAATTTTTTAAATCAAGAATGCTCAGTCCATAAATCCAAAGTGAGCATCAGCAAAAAGGTTTTTTGAGCAAATTTGTGGAAAAAGTTTGTCCCCATGACACATGTTACTCTGGAATTATAACCTTACCAAATGCAGCTTCCTTTCTCACCTGTAACAAAGAAACTTACAGTAAGTCATTAAGTAAGCATCTGGCACCAAGGAGACTGAAATTCTCACACAAGCTGCCGGTGCCACATTGCAGTGCCTGTTCCTGGTGGAGCAGCTCAGTGTTCCGTGTGCATCAGAGGCCCACCTGTGCCACGCAGTTGTGGAATGCATGACTAACACTGCTTTGGACTGCATGGTTTGAAATGTTCTTGCCTGGGTGAGAGACGTCTGTGCAGTTTATTGTGGACAAAGGTATCCGCTTGCTGGTCTCTTTTATGTTGCTTTTTTAGGATCTTAAGTTTCTGGATATACTTACAAGCCATGGGGGTTTGTGCATCTGTGCTGATTTTTATTCATTTGGAACATGCTCTTTGCTGTATTTTGGTTTAATTGATGGAATTAGAGAATCTCAGTTTTTACTGATAACTTACAGCCCAGAGTTTTTGGAATATTATGTATTTATATTTCTCCTTAAGGCTGCATGGTATGTCCTGATTATTGCTCAGCATTGTTAAAAGCTGACACAAGGCATGAACAGCCAGTTCAGTGTGAACTTCTGTGTTGAAGGTAGGTACATTGATACTTGTTAGCAGAATACTGAAAGAACATGTTTTTCACAGATTATAGCTTGTACTTTTAAAAATGAATGAGAGCTTGCTTTTGGCTCCCGTGTGCAGGTCCCAGCTGTTGCAAGGAGCAACTAAATCCAGTGTGCAGTGGCGCCAGGGTTCACCTGACGTGGGTTGTTAAAGTACTTGCCTTCTCTACGTAGGCTCAAGTGCTTAAATTGGGACATGATAGATAACCTTAATAGAGCAGTGCTCAATAATAGCTTGTAAGGTACGTGACTGGTTTAAAGCAGGCATTTGTACTGTACAGATGAGTTTTACTTGCCAGAGCGAAATAATGTTTTAGCCATTTAGCAATAGATATGTATTTCCAGTCTGACCTTCATTTTAGTAACTGCAAAATATCAGAAGGAAAAAACTGCAGGGTCATACTCAAAATTCCTGGTGTTCTTTCCTTGTGTGTAACCCTGATCATTTTTTAGGCAAGATCAGCTGTTACTTAGGTGGCAGTAGTGGTGCTTAGCATATTGGAAACCCCCTATGCTGCCAGTGCAAGCTTTTAAATGCAGTCTGTAGAGTAAAATGGGTGGTGCTGTATCAATTTCACTAACAAGCAAAGACCACTTTGAAAGAAGTTTTGACAATCGGGGATGTGAATCCTGGAGAGCCAACATCAGATACTTTATTTCACAGGAAAAGCAGTTTATGTCACTCATCCAGGAAATATACAGATCATGTTGCCAGGCAATAAGAATAGAAATTAAACAAAACCTGTCTTCAGAATCTCTGTGAAGAGATTCTAATTGTATCAATAATGCTTTTAAAAACTTAAGTTACTGATTTTTGGAAGCCTATGAACATAACAGCTAGCTTTGATTTCTCAAACACTTTGTTACTGACTCTCAGCTGCAGAAGACTGGAGCAGTTTTGAAGAGTGATACATATAGAGGAATGCACTGATCCCAAATATAAAGCAAAGAGAGGAAAGTGGAAACAGAGATGGTTTGTGATTCCCAATGCTTTGAAAAGGAATCACTGTGTTTTCAGAATTTTAAGTACAAGGCTTGTGGGGGAAAAAAAATTCTCTACTAAAGTAGTCTGAAGGTTGATTTATTGATCAGTGTGCTTTACAAGTACTGTGGCCACGTCGGCCAGTGTTCCTCTGTACTGTGCAGGGGTTGACCTGTCAATGAAAAAGATGGCAGAGACAGAAACATTGAATTTGCCCCAAGTCAATCAGAGCAGGAATGGGATTAGTGTCTAATTTCAAATCTCTCTGTTGTGATAGAGTGGACACAAAGGAATTTTGGTGATGTGATGCCTCTGATTTTTAGAACTTTTACCTCATGAGAAGCTGATGCACCTGTTTCTGAAGGGATTTTAGGAAAACTGGTTTTGGTATGGGTCCCTCCATTTGGGCGCAGGAGTGACATCATTTAGACTTTAAGTGGCAGTTAAGAGAATGAACAGATCTGCTGGAAGCAACTGCAATAGAGTGCTGCCACCCAGTTGCTGAGCACTTGGGTACCAAGTAACAAATGCTCTCTCTCGGATGAACTGCAAGATAAGTTTCTTGGAAATACAACGATGATAAACATTTGCATGCTTAACTTCTGTGGCGGTCTCCAGTTAATCTTTTCTGCTGGCCATTTTGCAATACGTTATAGGCTTAGGTTTTCAGGATGTGATGGGGGTGTACTCCTAGGCTGTACTGAGAACCTCAGGGTAGAAAAGGCGCTTATGTTCTATCTGTCTCCTGTACAGCTTCTTTGTGGAGAGCATTTCTCTGTTGCTGTGTTTACTGTTTAGCCTAACCATAGTAATTTTGCCATTATTTAGGAAGAGCTGTTGTAGAAGAAATAATACTGATTCATATATTTTGAGGTGCAATCGTAAACCTTGTCTTAAGATGATAGTTTCTTCTAGTAGGAAGAGTGGTGTTAGTTCTCAAAGCATCGTGCAGGATTTTAGATGCTGTTTGAAAAATTCCAAGTTCTCATGGTATTCTTCTTTGTGTTTGTGCTGGTTTGAAAGCAAAACCAGTGAGAGACTCCAAGTCAGAAGTACAATTTAATAATAGCAAAAGAAAAGAAGTAAAATAAGTAAAGTAAAATAAAATAAATTCAATAGTACAAAATACAACCTGACACCCTGTTAGTTAGGGTGGTAGTAGCAGCGCAGATGAAACAGTCTTGTCGAAGCAGTGGTCTTGTAGAAAGGTCTGGTAGCTCTTCACCTCTGTGAATCCAGTGGAGAGAAGGCTGCTCTGCTGTCCCAAACCCCCGATTATATGCAAGTGGGAATGCTTGGCTCCTCCCCCTGGGTGGAGCATCTCACAATGGGCTGATATCATTCTGAGTCATGTAGTGGGTCCTTGAAGGCCCATTAAACAGAGACAGCTCTCGGAGGGATCTATGAGTCATGCATGGGGCAAGGCATTGATGGGCCATTAGCAGAAGATAAGGGAAACACTGCCCCACCTGGTTCCAACAGCTCATGAAGATGGTGATAGAATACATACTTTGGGCACATCTTACATTTTTAACCTAGGACAGTGTTACAAGTCTTTTAATGATCCAGTCGTCTTCACAACTGACAGCTTGGTAATTTGAAGACTTGATGCACAGGTGTTCTGTTCCTGCTGTGGGTACAGATGATTTTCATACATTTATTCCTAGTTGCTACAGTTACTATCAGTGCAGAAAATTGTACTATTCTATAGGTGATTTTTGAAAGCATACAAAAGTGAAAGCAGACTCTAGGCTGCCTCCACGGTCTGGTTTGAGCAAAGTCCATTGCTGTAATGGCTAAAAATTTAGATAGGAACAGAGTTGGTGAGAGAGCATTTATTCAGCCACAGGACCAAGAAAACAGTGTTGAACTTCATTTGACTGGCAATAATAAGGGGCTGAGCAGTTATAGATTAATATTGTTCATTGTGGTTAAAATGTAATGAACTAATACATGCATTCAACATTTATTCGTTTTCCATAACACCTTTTTGGAAACTTTATAACTTTTGATTAGGAGAACATAGCAGTAAGTTTAAATGCAGTTCAACCAAGAATAGGAGTGTTATTTTTAAACAAAGCATTTTGTTCCAAAAATCTTGTCACTTGGTGCCGCTCTTCTTGTAATGGAGCTATGATGCTTTTCTGTGATAACTAATAAATGTTCATAAGAGTGAAAAATACTTCTGTGTTTTCATACAACATAGAAAAGCTAAACCAGGGAGTATTGTTGGAGAGAGGCACTTTTGTTTCTCACATGTTAATAATCCTGTGAACACATGAAACTTCATTTCTGATATGATTCAAAAGGATGGAGACTGGTGGAAAATTGCACTTTCTTACCCCACTTGTAATGCTTGCTTTTGGTTCAGAGGAGAAAGAAAATAAACAAGAAACTGCCCCCAGCCAGAGTGAGGGAAACAAGGTAAGCTCTGGTTCTGTCCAGTAGAGAGATATGGTTATCAGTAATGGTATTTTCTCCCATAGTGCTGGGAGTGCAGGATTTTGGGAGATGATTGGCAGGGAGCTGGCACAGTCTGTGAAATACACATAAACTGACTGAAGTCCAGGACTATTACCATTTTGAACGTGCACAATGTGTTGGTCAGGTTATCAGTAGATCAAAATAAGCACTGAGTTTTGGGGGGTTTTTTTCCATCTCCATTTCTCCATGTACTTGAGTGAACTAGAGAAGTGTAATCGTTTAACCTTTGGCCTTTTGCTAAAGAGGAGATTCTCTGTAAAGATTACACATTATTTAAATAGGGGAAGATGAAATGTTAGCAGACACCAGAATTTTTTTTTGACATGTTTTATACCCATGCTAAAAATTTGGGGTTTAGGTTCATTGAGCCTGATTTGCCACTGCACATAACTTTACTGTGGTATTAATAGCCCTTTTTAAAATCTAAATGTAGTTAAAGGTTGTATTAATACAATGACTCTACAGAATAACAACCCTTTAATAATAAATGGGGTTGTGGCTGATGCTAACTGGAGTTATATCTGCATGCAGATGCCTAGTTTTTACCAAGTTGCCTTTGTTCTGTAAGATCTTTTATGAAATTCCTGGATGAGGAGATCACTAGTCCATATCCTATGTCACAATACTGCCAAAACTGGTACTCAGATCATTGACTAGCCACTAAGAAAGCACATTTCAAATCATTACTGTCAGAATATTTCAAATGCCCAGTTTGGCTTTGAGAGCTTGAAGATGTGAACTGCTTGTACAAATTCAAACCTGCATAAATACTGGATTTGAGTTACACCCTGCAATGTTTGAACATCCATAAGCAGAGCCCAAATGAATTATTTTCTGCTTAGCAGCCACTGAATCCTTACGTTTTAAGTTAAAGTGTATTTTCTAAAATACAATTAACTGCTCAATTTGGGGAGAAAATGCAGGCAGTCTTAGAAAAATGCTTAAATGGTATCTTGCTGGTCTGAGAGTTAACCAACAGTTGGTGCAAATCAAAACTGGTTCTTATGAGCTCCAATGTGGTTTTATATTCTTGAGGATAAATACTTTTTTAAAGTTGTTTTTCTATGCCTTAAATGAACAGTAATCTTTATTAAGTTTGGAGATGCCAGGATAAGATAACGCATTTTAATGTATCATATTTTGCCTTTGAGAAAGCTTTTTCAATTGTCAAAACAGACTATTAGTATTAATCTGGTTAAGTAAAATTTAAATTAATGCAGACAGGTTATCACATTAAGTGATTCATATGCAGAGCATAGTATCTGCATGTAATGTAGTAAAATGCAGAAGTTAGTATCGAGAGTTTTAGGAAAAAGGAATTACATCCAGTGTAATTTAAACTGATTGGGATTGATTCCAAAAAATTTTGAGCGGAGACCTGATTTTTTCACTGCACAGACTTCTCAGCATTATGGTATGTTCTTTTTTATTTAACTGATGTGCAGCTAGCTAGTTTAGTTTCCATCCTGCCCAAATTTGATCAGTTGTCTCTTGCTTTCAGTAATTTGCTGCAATTCCTCCGTATTTTTCTTTTCTGAGATACAGATCTTACATACAAGATACGTACAGATCTTAGTACACAAGACAATGCAGTAGTACTGCTAATGAAGTTTTGAGATTTTCCATAGTAAGACATGGTTTTGCATGAGGATTGTTCTGTGTTGTGCTACTCCTGTGTTTTCTGTACTCTTTTTTTTTGTTTCAGTAGGCTTAATTCTTTGCTTTATTCCATCAATGGCAGTAAAATTGGTGCTCTTTAACACAGTGTAAAACATTTAACTCCATAGCAGTAGTTGGGTGTAATAGTATGGGTAAGCCAAGCAAATAATGGTAAAATTGCTGTCTAGTAAGTTTTGTTCTTGCTCATGAATTTTTTTGGCAATTAATAGATCATAGATCAAATATCTAATGAAGAGTAACAAAACCTCTGTAAATTGCTTTACATACCTGGAAAGCATTCTTAGTCTTTCAGGCTATAAATAGGTAATATCCTGGTCATTTCAGAGTCATAAAGTTGCTACTGTTTCTTCAGAGTTTTAGAGAAGTTCCTATTGTTTTCAGTTTTTGTCACAAAAGATGCTAAAACTGTGCAAGTGAAACTTAATTTACATTCAGTCCACCAGAGGAGTTAAGTGGGTAAAGCATAACAAGTATGACCAAGACCTGGAGGTAGGTGTTAAAAGCAATATGTAAACCTTTTTGTGCTATTTAAGTAGTTGAATAACAGTTGAATAATTATGGGCAGTAATAGAGGTTTTTATTAATTTAACATGGAAAAGAGTAGTTACTGCTGTTTCTGGTTGCCAGGCAATTCTGGTGTTTCTTGGCAAGGCTGAGGAACAGTGAGAAGTTACCATTTTGAAAGCTGTTGGACAGCATATGTAGAACTTACTATTGGGGAAGAATCTATTGTGAAATGCCGTGTTTGTGTCAGTACTCTGCAATAAATCATCTGTACCTCTTACGTGGTCCCTGCTTGGTTGGTGCATTGTTTGGATGTGATTGTTTTTTGCAGTATTGTGTGGTGCAGAATTTCATTGCCTTTTTTGCCCCCTTCGGTTCCTTATCTTTTCTTGGTTTTTATCCCAATTCAATTAAAAGAAAGCTTTCAAACGTGTCAAAGTTTATTCTTCATTTAATCTAATTAGAATTTTAAAAATTTTGTTGATCTCTAAGAAAACTGTTCAGTCACAGACTACTTGAAACATATGGAATTGAACAACTGTTATTAGGCATGTTCCATGCAAACAGAGTCTAGAAAATCTTAGACCAAAACACACAAGGATTTCCAGTTTTTTTTATCCTTGAGAAACCAGGGATAGAATTCAGTTTCATCTTCACATCTCTACTAACATTTAATTGCCTACATAAAAGGCAGTAATAATGAGCTTTGTATTCAGGAGGAAGGACTCTCTGGCTACAATTTATCCAAATTATTTCTCTACTTTAAAAAAAACCCAGTGTTTTAGAAATGTGTGTTTTTCTCTGATGTTAAAGGGCATCTGTATAGTTGAGATTTCCACCTGAGAGAAGAGTCCTACTCTGAATGAGCTGCAGACAGTGCAGCACACAACAGATGGGAGCGGGGAGCATGAAAGGAAAAGGCTGCAGCAAGCCCAGGAAGGTTCTCTTCCAGCCTCTGGACAGCTCTGTCTACAGGTAGTACTGTGCTTTACAGTGTTCCTTTTCAACATACTGAATACAGCTCAAGTATAACACAACCCTCTCAGATGGGCAGCAGGAATTCAGTCACCTGACACTTGAGTTTAGTGTGGTCTGACTTTTAACTGCAGGTAGGACACTGAGGAAAGGAAGCAAACAAGACAGATGGAGGCATATAAAGTGAAGAGGGAATAAGATGGTACAGATGGTGGAGGATGGCTGGAAAAGGGCTGTGGAACGTTGTCCTAGACTGCTACTTTTGATATGGATTATGAAATTGCATTTGTATTCTGTGGTTGCTGGCATTTAGTTCACACGCCTAAATACCACTGTTCGTTTTGCATGTGTTGCACTTGATGGATCTGATACTTTGTTCACCTTACACAAATTACTGACATTTCAACCTGCTTGTTTCTTGTGGTTAAAGCTGAGTTTGAGATTATGGACTAAATGGTAAGGTCATCACAACAGTGATGTAGAACCACAAGGCTGTCATGTTAACAAAACCCAAATGCTGTATTTTAATGAATGGTAATCACAGTGAAACAGGGAAGTATATGGTGCATTAGGTTTAAAACAGAAAAGGAAGAGTTGAATAAATTACATACTGAGCGATTCCCAATACATTGTATACCAGTTGTTTAATGGCAGCTGATAACAAGGTTATCAGTGCTGCTGCAGAGGGATGGTTGGCATGCTGTGCATTCAGTCAGCAACAAATGAGCTGGAAAAGATCAATTCCAAGAAGCACAGAACACTGTAGCTCAAACAGAGAGAGTTTAATTAATATCAGTGGCATTTAGCCCAGCATGGGTTAGTGCTTCTTAGTCTTTTACTTTAGATCCTACTTGGATTTGTATTTTCCTTAGTTTGCTTGTGACATAGCAATAATAATGTAATTATAATAAAGAAGAAGTGAGGCATGACAGTTCTACAAAAATGTAGAAAAAGATGCAAACAGGAAAAAGCAACGAAGATGAATTTGTGGCAGAAATAAATGTGTGAAGGATGAATGAGCTGAGAGCTCAGTTTGGTCAGAACTGTTCAGTCCAGGACCCTCCATACTTTTGTGTAAGAGCACAAGCATTGATGTGATGTGATACAGTTGTGTTCTTGTGTTTCATAATTAAGTGTTAGTTTGGCATTTAGCACAACCAAGAACAGTATTAACCCCCTGTTGTAGAGGAATTTCTTAGAGAGCAGGGGCACGATGTGCTCTGGAATTAAGTTGGGCAACCCAGCCTGATCCAGGTGCAGGCCTGAGTTAGGCCCTGCAGCCTGTGGCGTTGTTAGAAATTAGGTTAAGGTATGCCCGGGGAGAAAGTAGTGCACCTAATTAATAGTAGATGCACATGTTAGTCTGAGTGCTTTAGCCACCTTAAGTGTAAGAATAAACATAGTTTAGTTACATTCTTGTGCACTGTACACCAGTGAGGGGATGTCTGGAAATGTAAACTATGCTGAACTGTATATAAGCTGCCGTTTTGCCTGAAGTAAAGGAGAACGTATGTAGCCACATTGGTGTGATTACGTTACTCAGCTAGCTTCTCACAATTTTCAGGGCACTCCCTCTTCTCCCTGTGACCATTCTCTACTGCCATTTGAAGCAGTCCCAAGATAAACATGCTTTGGAATGGTGTTTCCTGCAATTTTCAAGACTAATCATGGAGCAAGTGCCCCTGCAGGTTGTGATGGGAAGCTTTGCTCAGACACTTCTGTTGACTGTGAGCAACTGAGGACACAATCTCAAAGACAAAGGGGACTGGTATGGTTTTATGAACAGCATTGACTGGGCAGAATGGGAAATTCTCCTTGTAGTCAGAATTCCAAAATGTGAAAAATAAGGGTCTGAGACAGTAAAAAAACCATAGTAAACTATCCTGCTATATCACTTCTGAAGTAATGCCATGCTTAAGATCCTGAGATCATTCATTTACATAGGCTTTTGAACAACTCCTTAATTTTGATCCTCAATTTTCTCTAATTTAACTTGGTTTTTGCATTTTATTTTTGTTGTGAGCCTGGAAATATTGTCTGAGAAGGTGGGAAGATGAGCAGACATGAAACTGGGCAGGGTTCCAGTAAATGTCACTGGAATTTTGACACAATCAATATGTTTCTCGAGCATGCTAAGATTCTTTCAAATTGGCATTTGCATCCCTAAAGCTGTTCTTTCAGAGGAGTTTTGACCAACTCTGATATCTGCAGGACAAAGCAAACTTTTCCTGCAAGTGGATTTATTCTGCTTACACGTGCAGCCTGAAAGTCTTGAAAGTAAGCTACTATGGCGAGGACTGAAAACTCAGTTCTTCAGCAAAGAGGAAGGCAGTGATTTTCTGTGGGGAAAGTGATTTTCTGTGGGGAAAGCTGGAAAGCTGTACTGTTTTGCCTGGCAGAATTGTTCCTACTTGATAATTCACAAGGAGAGAAAGACAGAGGAAGTGCTTATTTTTTCTGCCTCTCATTATGCATCTTCTGTGATCTCCATCATTTCCCAGAGACAAATTTCTGTTCTGTGTTCTTTTTGTTGCCTTCTTTCCCCTTTACAAAGGGCTGAATATGAGAAGAGAGAAGTGAAGGATTTCTTGCATAAGAATATTGTCCTGTTTTTCAGTTTACATCTAAAAGCCTATACTTTGGGCCAATACAACTGGATAAATAAAAATCTGTATGTCTGTAGAGAAAAGGTACAGTTAAGTACGTTTTTATAGAGACAATCTTACAAAAGAGAATAGTAGCCTGGGCAGGGAGAGGCAGAAATAGTGCATGTAAATGTAGAAAAGGGCTGACAAATGGTATTTCTCAACAAATGGGCTGATTTTGTGATAAAAAGCTCTGAACAGTAACCCCCAAGGAAATCAATTCCCAAATGGTTGTATAATCTTCTGAGACCAGCTACAGTCTCTTTTGTCTCTAATGGTATTGACAGCTGGTAGTCCCAACTTTCTGGCAATTTATCTCCCCACTGCATATTTATTGAGAGATTTCTTGTCATAGTATTGACCATACATTAACAAGGAAGTGGTGGATAATAGTAAAATCCCTATGGTCCTGACAGATGTTTTCTTGGTATGAGACCTGTGCTGACAGCATATGCATGACAGAATGAAACTTAACATTTTTGAATCAAAATAAAGCATTAGTTAAATTGAAGAACTGAGTCAATGATCTATATTCAGTTCCCAATTCAAAACCAGATTGTCATGATAATTTTTTTGTTACAGATGCATGCAAAATTATATGGAGCTAAACAAGCAAAACTAAAATAAATGTAAAGTGAATGCTGAAATGATTATGGTGATTTCAGTTTCTTGATAAGATAATTATGCAGAAGAGAAATTACAATAAAATAGGTCTTACATGTCCAGTTATATATTTTTTGGTGTATGGAAGTCTTTACCAAAATTTTAAGTGGTTTATTGATGGTGTGATCAAAAATTCCAAATAGATAAACCAACTAAAACCAGCCTAGTAATGTTTGATTCTTTTATGTGCACATTAACATTTCATCACTTGGTCAGGCAGTCCATTCAACTTTTGGCAGGTACTAGGAATTAATACCTCTTACCAAGTCAGCTTGGAAATAGTCCTCTATTCTTTGAAACTAAGGTGCTTTCTAAAGTGCTTTGCATTTTCTTGACTTATGTGTATCCTTTGTTGTCTACAGACCTCCAAGTGAACCAAAGGAACTCCTCACAATGACCACAGCATCAGGTCATTTAGATATTTCCAGTTCAGTTACCCTGAGATCCCGCAGGGAAAACTCATCCATCACTTGCTGAACATATTTAGAAATGTTAGAGCCTTATGAGGCTCTTTAACCTTCATCATTAAAACTGTGCCTTAATGGTGCTTTCTGTGTGTCAGGTCCTCTGGCTCTCGGTTCCCCTGCTCTGTAGTTCAGCCCATGTTCCATAAGTAGTTCTGATTTTCCTTGTGACACAAGCTGCAGTGGTTGGCAAGGCTCTTCTCCTGCAGACTTGACTTTGAAACTTCAGCAGTTGAGGAGGTAATGAACCCAGTAATGACAGAGCTCATTAGGAGGATTACAGCTAACTGCTATCAAAAGCCAAGGAATACAGTTTTAGTTAAACCCCAGCATAGAATTCAAACCTAGTATCCTGTTTCTGAGGTTTACCAGTGTAGTTCAACGAAGCACAGCAACACAATTCCTAACCCATTATGGGACTGGGATGTTGTTTAGATGGAACAGAAACCAGAAACAGAAAGGAGTTATTAGGGCAGGTTTTACAGTAAGGATGCAGTTTGGATGGAAGTGATTATCCTAGAGGTTGTGTCTGCCTCTCTGCCCTGTGAGTTTAGTTCAATACAAGTATCGTAAAAAATGAATCTTTGGATTTTGCACAGCCCTAGGTAAGAACAGGTTCTGCTTTCTGGTGTGGCTTCCTGCTGAGCTTGGTCTCATACCTCAGAGCATATGTGGCCTCTTGAAGGAATTGCATAAGAATGCAGAAAAAAAAAATCTCTGTTGTAAATGAGAGGGCTCTTTTTCTTCAGTTGTGCATATCCTCAATGGTTTAAGAAAATAAATTGTTAAGAAAGAGGAGCCTAGAAAAGTTCATGAAGCAACTAAAGGGCAGAAGTGAGGATGGAGGAATTTGCCAAACAAGGGGAGAATTGATTACAGAACAAGACCAGGATTCATCCTGTGGAAGGCTGGACATGGCATTGCTCAGTTTGCTAACAAAGGTCAGTGTCCTGTGTCCATCTACAGTAGCATATGTTTGTTAACATGTAGATTTCATGAAAACAGCAGAATATTCTAGATGCATAAACAGACCTTATCAATATCAGTGATTTTCTGCTTCACCTCTAAGTGAATAAACTGCTTTCTGGACATTATTTTACAAATTTTACTGTCTTTTCATGGCAGCTTGTTTGCGTGAGACAACCTATCACAGGCTGTCCCCATAAAGCACCTTTACTCTCTATTTCTCAAACATTTAGTACATTTTGCCTGTGCTTCAGAAGAAAATCAGATAAGGAGGAGACAAGGTGTTCTTAGCAATGTCTTTTACTTTGAGAGAGATATTAGCATTGGCTAATATCTCTCTCGTCATTTTTAATCTGTTGTGTTTTATGGTCTGGATTTTGATGATGTTTGATTAACTTAAGGGGAGGCTATGAGAGATGAAAGGTTAAGTCATGCTATTATGAGGGAGATAAAGGGTGATAGATGACAACTACTGAATAACCCACTTGACCAAGCTAGCTAATGTGCTTAGTAATCATTAGTCACCTGTGTGATGCTCAGGGTGCTTCATCATCTATAAATGAGCATTGTAAACCTGATTTATAGTAGTTTTTTAAATAAAAGCACTGATCTCTGTCTACTTTAATTTAAAATTGCATTTAATTTGATTGTTTTGATAACAGGAGGTATTTTGGGGAATAATAGTGAGTCTCCAAAGCTTTTTAACTTCAAGCACAAATACTAATTTTTTCAAAAAATTTTGAGCATTTATTTGTGATGTGACTATTTCTGCACTAACTGTGCAGAATTAGCAATTTGCCAGTATCATAATCAAAAGGCTGAGAATTACATGCGAGAAGTAACTGTAATTTCATAATTCTAAGATGACTGCAACTTATTTGGGTTATGTTTGGCCTGGAAAAATATACCCACATGGAGCTTGTCTCACAAATGCAAGTGATGTATAGGTATGACATTGTATAACCTGACTTCTTAAGTCCCATGGATGCTGCCAAGTAGATGGGAGTTGAGTAGGTTGCTTCTTAAGTGAGCTTTTGGCAATCAACTGCCGGGTTGCTATGTTACAAATAATGTTTCTTTGCTGTTATTGCTGTTTCTGGTGGGATATGGCCATATTAGAGAGAGCAGGATCAAAGGTTGGCCTTACCTGGGCGATATTTATAGAATCTAAGTTGGCAGCTTTCCACTGTTCATATTTGTCTGAATATTTAAAGAATATTTAGCATTCCAGTCTTTCTCTGAACAAATAGCAGTTGTTGCTTTAATTGTGTTATTTTTAGAATTACACTGTTGATGCTTTGTGATTTTATTTACTTTGGGTTCAAGAATCAACAGCAATAAAAAGTCAAGGTTGTTAATCAAGTAATGCTCTTTTGGAAGTTTCAGGAGTCTGGCAAATGGCATAAGGTTTCCTTTCAAATGTGAACTAACCTGGGCTATGAGCAAACCTCTTTAAAGGCAAGGGCAGCTTTTGAATGTAGTCCCTAAGGGTAATTACCATTTTCTGGACTCTTACTAGCATGCCAAGTGGCCGAGTTGAATAGCAATAGCTTTGGGAGCCAAGTCAGGGCACAGTAATGCATATATTATTGTAGCTTGTGCAATAATATTTAGCTGTATCAAAGGATACATTGGAGAGGCTTCTCTGGCTTATCCAGAGTAAATCACCCACAGCCAACAGAAGTTTTCAGGCCTGGGTTTTGCCTCTATTGTAACGGAGGATTTGCATTTTTCTATTCTTATAACCTTTTTTAGACTCATTAATCTTTTAAAATAACAAAGATTAAACTGAGATTATAAATTAATTGTGAGTTTGAATTTACAGTTTACAAATGTATTGTATACGTGGCCTGAAACATGCATAAGTTACAGCAGGGAAGGAACAACAAATTTTCAAGACTAATATTTTATTGTGCTATGGGATTTACTCAGATCATTGGATACATAATATTTGGGGGTGTATTTTATTACTCTTGATGTATTGTTATAACTGTAAAAGTTGGTTGAAGGCATCAGCATATTTAAAAATTTCGAGTGGCATGTTTTGCTTCCTAAAGTAACATGTGCTACCTTTTGTTATTTAATTTCAGATATTTTCATGACACTCTGGTGTGTCTTACTCCTTTTGATATTAGTGGATTTTGACTCATTCTTCTAGCTGCTTTGGAAAACCTCTTATATGTTCCGTAATTTCAAATATTTACAGTAATGGCAGCCACATTACTTGAGGTGAAAAAATAAACCCAAACCACACCCAGGTGAATAGGGAGGCTTTCCCAAGATAACTGTATGAATACTTAGAATTTTAAAGCAACTTCTTCACAGTATCTGGAAGAAAAGCCTGAACCTTTGACGACAAGGTCACTCTGGTTTTACACAAATTTTGTAACTGCAGATGAGATAATGAAAGGCAATATGTTAGTTTTTAAAGAGGAAGTGTGGATATGTGTGGCATGTGGAGATGGAAAACTTGAGCTTGAAGTGTTTGTTCTGGTATAATCCTGGAAGTATGAATGTACTGGATTGAGGAGATTTATTCATGAGGCTATTTACAAGCCTTTAAAACATATCTTAAAATCTCCTAATAAGGATTGGGGGACACATCCTTGTCACAGGCTTGAATACAGATTTATGAATATACATATTGTCCATAAAACTATTCTACCCAGATTTTGAAGCCAACTCTTCCATTACTTCTATTATTCTCTCTCCTGGAGTCACAGTTCTGCTCAAGGGTAGAGACAGGCTTGGGTATAGTTAGAAATCTGTGAAAAGCTTTCACCCTCTGTCTGTTCTCTATGTCTTAATTGTGCTCTGTACAGGGTGGATCTAAGACAGGAAAATGCTGTGTGACAGACGTGATGCTTCTGGGAAATCCTGGAGAGGACATCTCAGGGATGTTATTGGTAGGCCAGATGCAGCCAGCTATAGATGGGGTGGCAGCAGCCCAGATGTTGACATCCAGTGGCTCACCAGACATCCTTATTTCTCAAGGCTGTGCAACACAGACACACAAACGACAGGCAGAGAAACTTTGTCTCCCTGAAACTCTGTTCTGTTGTAGCTGTTTGTTTTGTAGAGAATCAAAATGCTGGGATGGCGGACTGTAATTACATAAAATGATGGTAAATACTCAAACTTGCCTGTGTATCAATTCATCAGTGCTCTTTAAAGCTTCATGGGGAATAGTCCCATATAAATTGTAGGCCATGTAATTATGGGAGACATTTATCCTTGAAAACATGGTAATAGTTTCCTATAAACCAAAACCTGATTGTGTGTATTTTCTTATTTCTATATGTAATTTTGTAAATTTATTCCTACTTAGTGTAAGGGCACAGCAAAAATTTGGCGATGACCTGTGTTGCTTATTTCTATTTGTAAATACCATGACAAGGCACTGCACTGCAAACTGAAATTGAATTAAGTAATAGTTAGGGAGGAAGAGCAAATCATTATTTCAAGTGATTATTATGGACTTCTGCTAAGCAAAGAGGGTCCTTCGTTAAGGTCAGGTCAACAAAAATGCTCAGAAATATCCTGAGATAATGCTAGCAGTGAAAGCTTTACCAGGAAGGAATTTAATATCTTGATACAATTTGATACTAATCTTTTGTAAAATAAAATAGCTAATGGGAATAAAAGTCTCAGGAGTGCATTGTGCTTATGCAAGGGAGATTTCTCTTACAATGTTAGATGAAAGATGGTCAAGTTTTGGTATTTTTTGGACTATTTGCTATTACATCAGTTTTCTGTCCTTACAGGAATTGACAGTGAGGAGTTGAACTATGTTAAGCAAGTACTCAAGGAGCTGTTTTCAGATATGTGAGAGTGCCAGTTTGCCTGTGCTGTAAGCATGAGGAAGTCTTAGGGAGGGTATGATGCAGAGGTGCCTTTGTGGGTTTGTTCTGGTGTGTGTGCTTCATTGTTAAGTCAAGAAATCGGGAGTGGTTGGCACTTCTCATGAAGTCAGAGTTTTTACTTTCTCAGACTGTCTTCTAATGCTTTCCTACGTTCACCTTAAAAGCAATGACATTTCAATTGGAAATCTCCCTGGAAAATTTCTCCAGAATCTGTCAAAATATTTTTCTTTGATGTGACACTATGTTCCTTTTCTTATTTTTGCTATTACTGCTTATAGAAGATTAAATTCTTTATCTTCATCCATCTATGAGTTTTCAGACTCACGTCCTCTCTGTGCTTAGCCTTCATTTCCCACATGTGTCCCTGTACTAATGGCTGTGGAGCAATATTTTTTTTCTGTGTGGCCAGAGGCGGTCCGTTAGATCATCCATGAAGTTCAGAGAATGATTGACAGTCTGCCATGCCAGATACAGATCTGTATTGGGTGGGGATGCAGTAAGCCGTCTCCTATCCCAAAAATATGGAAGATGAAGTGGCATATTGTATTAGGAATACATCTTATTGGCAGTCAGTTTAAATGAAAACACCTGGCGCTTTACATGCAAAAATTTCAACTTGAAATGTTCTTGGCTATCTTATGAGCAAAACTGTTATACCTCATACTGGGTCCAGGGACAGAGGTGGTTCTAGTTCTGCTTTTTAGCCTCACACACAGTCTTGGGGTTTTTCTACCCTTTTGCTCCTTTTTCTGGTGTTTGCTTAAAGGTAGATGCTAATGATGTCCAGGAGAGGTGCTTATATGGGATGGCTTCATCATCCTTGTACATCATGTTTTATGATATTTATATTTAAAAAATTAATATCTTGTTTCATGGAGTTGGACTTAGAAAATACCCACAAGGATCATCAAAGTCAGGATTTAGTTGATTAAAACAGGGCTCCCAGGCAATTCTTTTGCTATTAAATCTGATCATATGTTAAAGCCACAGGGAAGGCCTGAGATTAGGCAGGAAAGGAGAGTGAATGTACAGTTCACATTCATATATTAGCATCTCATGGCCAGGAATCTAATGCAACTATTTATTCCAAGTCTTAAGATAATGAGCTTGCTAATAAATCAGCTGGAGATGATACTGCTGTATTGTCCTCACCTGAGATGATATTCCTAAGTTTGGAGAGACTTAAATACCTTGTGTGAATACTCCAGTAAAGTGTCATTTAAAATTCCGCTGTTAGTTTTGTTTAAAAAAGTAAAAATAAAAAAGTTAATGGCAGTATTAGCACTGTAAGATTTGGATCCACCAGTAGTTTGAAGAAATGCTGAAAAGAGCCTGACAGCTTGGAGAATAAGAAAAATTTCTCTTGAGTGCTACCTTGCAAATACAAATCAGGAACTCAAAGCTTTGTCTAAAATTTGAAATTTAAATTACTCCCTCCTCTGATGTTCAAATTCACATCGAATCAATTGCCCATAGTAGACAAGTCTCACTTGCAAAATAAAGGACTATTTCTGTTAGAGGGTAGTTACCACCACCAAAGTTTAACACCTCTGGAATAATCCTAGAAATGGTCTATCAGTCTGCTACTTGAAATGAGTCCTGATCCAGAAATTCAGAGTGTCACATTATCCCCCTAGAAAGAATAAACCCTTCAGAAAAAGCCTTCACTACCATGAAAAAAGTGTATTGAGAACAGCAGTGCTTCCATAAAAAGAGCTATGACACCTGTTGGAAGTCTCCACTGAAATGGGAATGCTCTTTGAAGTGCTATTGGCTTTGGTGAGGAGGAGAGGCATGAAGTCTTCCGGGCGCATTTGCTTTCCTTCACTCATCTTTTGTGCAATGTTTGAAATGTTCTCTCAGACACTGAAAACCTCTGCATTCTGTCTCTGAAGACACATGGTTTTCTTCTCAGTTCTGGGCAGTGCACTTCAAAACGAATCAGAGCAGCATTTGAAAGCACAAGATACGTGGTGAAAAGCTTTTTGTCTTCCACTGTTCACAGGCAGTAAGCAAACAATTTGTTTTAGTCTTGATCCTCGTTCTCTCTTTACCATGGGAATTGCCTGAAAACACTTACTTATAAAGTGAAATGCAAGACCTGTCTTGTTAACAGCCACAAGTCTAGGGGGACCTGCAGGTCACTCAGACAGCAGAAATTAAACAGGTACTATCCTGCAATGACTGAAAAGGGGTGGCTGGATAATCACAGCTTAATAGCTACAAAAATTGCGTAGAGTTTAAGATTCTTTCTGAAATCCTGGAAATAAAAGCTTTATGCCCAGTCCTTGAAGGAGTTTCATGTTTTATCTCAGTACAGTTATTTTTATTGAACTCAAAACGAGCACCTACAAATAGCCAGCCAACCATTTTCATTATGGTGTGCTGAATCCATTCTGGGTGCAAAACTACTTTTAAAAAAACTGCTGTGACTTAATATTACCAGAGTCTGTGATTAAACCTGAAAGAATCCAACAATTTTTGTTAAGCCAATAGCAAAAACCAACCAACCAAAAAAATTCTAACCTTAAAATAAAAAAAGCCATTACATATTACTGTAGAACTTTACCATTATCCCCTTCTGTTTGAGCTAGGGGCAAGAAGTTCCCTGTACAAGAAAGGAATAAAATAAGAGTGGAGTGGAGGGAGAAATACAATAGGACTAATTCAGACTTGGAAAATACCTTTTACACAGAAAATTTAAAATGAGAGGGGAAGAGGCAATATGTTACTGGAATAACGAAAGCATCCTTACTTTGTCATGGAATTTGAAATAAGAGCTTAAAGGCCTCAGCTTTGTAGATTGGATGTGCAGATGTACATGGCCAGGCTGTTTTACCTCTTTTTCTGTATTGATAATAAATACATATGGAAAAGAAATTTACTTGTGCTGAAACCTGGGAGAGGAATTTTTATTTTGTAACTTTTGTGTAAGGACACAAAAAAGTTCAAAGATAGGTGGCAGGTAAATCCTTGAATTCAGTCTGAAAAGCAATACCACAGAAGCTGGATTCGTCTCATGGGTATTTTTTGAATGATCTGGTGTTTTGTGTGGTGTGCTTCTGTACTCCAGGCCACTGCAGGATTTCAGCTGTGCTGGGAGAACATGAAGGGTGCAAAGAGCTGCCTTGGAATGTCAGGTTCTCACTCCTGGGCCAAACCCACAGCTCAGGGGCAGTGTGCTTGTTTAAAGAAAATTCTGTTTTCTCCCCACACTGCACCACTTTTGTAACTGCAAGGAACAACTCCTTACCAGTTTTTTAAGTGGAGCCTGGGTATTTTTATTTATGCAATGCAGGAGTGACTGCTGGGAACGCTCAAGATGATATGTGCCCTAACAACAGAATACATTTGACCTGAATGTGGACTGCAGCGTGAGGAGCAGTATTTATGGCAGACGATTTCTTCTGCTTTTGATGTTATGCCCTCTTTTTAAAAATAAGTCTAGCACATCAATGGGATGCCCAGTGCGACACTGGGGTTTTTTGAAGCTTTTTACAAGCTACAACTCTCCTTCTCAGCATCTTGGGGTGCAGGCTGTCAGCATATGTAAATGTCCCGCAGGTATGACTAATGCCAAACAGCATGGAAGCTTTCCATTACTTTAGAGGTCGCTAGATATTTTGAGAAATACCAAGTCTGGATGAAGAGGTCTGCATTCCCTCATGAGTTTGATTCTTTCTCCGTAAATGTACCAGCGTGATCGGTGTGGTGAGCTAGCTGGAGTTTTTCATGTTAAAACATTCACTGGCTATCCTCAACGTGGACATTTTCTGAAGTAATTTTCATTTATTTTTCATGTATGTGTGTTGTCTGCACATGTTGAAGGCATTTAAGAGGACTGATTAATTACAGGGAAAATACAATTTGGCAATATCTACATCGTAATTTTTGCCAGCTTTATCAGGGTAGAAAACTTAGTGTTTGTTAGAGGGACAAAGAGATAGAAGATTAGGAAAGTACACAGCTAATGCAAAGAATAACCAGCTGTCTTTTATATTTATTTCTTTATTGTCAGTCTGAATTTGGAAGCAAAAGAAGTTTCTGTGAATGTAAATGAAAAGGATGTGAGATCCTCTGGTTTTTCAACACATGGCTTACGGTCTGCAGAACACACAAAGTTGGAGTAAATTTTTGAAAACAATAGTTAGAGTATTGGCCCTAAACTAGAATTCTGCTGTTGTAAAATATGTTGCATGTTGTGGTGTTATGTCCACTCACTGCCAGAGAAGTCAGGTGTTCAAATGAAGTTTGAATTAACTTTGAAGATTAATTAGGAAATGGTAAGGTATGAAAATGCCCTCAACTTGATGTTCATCCTGAGCACAGTAAACTTCCTTGGGCAAGGCTGGGTAGTCATGGTATTGTGTGAGTTACATCTACATTCAGCAGTTCCCACATTAAAATGAGTGTTACCATGCCATGCATGGAATTCAGCTCTGGTTCTAAATGAGCCCTCATTCAGAGCAGGTTCTGGAATGGGCAGTTTCAGTCCATTTTCTGAGGCAGAGGTGCTTGCTTTTTCTTGACTTCTAAGTGTTTTGTAAATATATGCATCTGTTATATACTTAGCCCATTTTAGAAGTTCTTTTCACATTTGCTTAACAGTTTTCTTGTCCTGTAGTTTATCTGAAATTTATTTCTTGAATATTATTTTGGATGGTGAAATATAATTCAGATACTACTTCAGTTTGTTCTTTTAAATAATGCATTACTGGAGTATTAATACTGCTGAGTTATTTCCACTTCCCAGTAAAGCTAACAGAATTAAACTGCTATTTTGAATATTTGTGACTATGACTTTCAAGGTAGCATACCCACATCTTAACAGGGAAAGCTGCAGTAACAACTTGCAATTGCCACCAGCTCCAGTTTTGTATCAGTTACACTGGTGTTTATCCTCATCTTTGGTGAACACCTTGGTTTAAAGCTGGAGCTTAAGGATGAATTTGTATGGCCTAGTTACAACTGGATCTTAAAGCAAGCTTATCTTCTGTTATGTCTGCTCTTCCATTGCATACAAAATGTGCTGACATACTCCTGTGCATAATGCAGGATTCTTCTCTTTACAGTAAATTTACTGTGCTTAAAGCGGTCTTAATTAGCTCAGCACATGTGAATAAGCTCGCAGTGAATTAGAACCATTCTCCTCTCACATAAGCTGTCCCTGTTGTGTTTCTCTTATTCAAACCCTTCAAAGATGCCTTCCCTGAGCCACAAGCTTTGATGTGAGATTATTAAAGGGTCTTCACTTGATCCTGGCTTCTGGTCTTTGGGGGGGAAAACAGCTAGTGGATCAAAGCGAGGTGTTAAACCTTAATATGCTCTGGCAGAAAGATCTATAGCCAAGTGGAGACAAGCTGTACTGATATTGATATAACATGCAGCTATTTCAGTAATCCATTCAGGACAGCTCCTGTTACTGCAACATAGAGCTGGGATCAAGTTTTCTTCTGGTCTCCAAGTTATATCATTGCTGTAAGCACTGTGGGGAGAGGATGTAGAACTGATCAGAGCAGTCGATAAATTAGACAAAGGGAAAAGTTAAAGGAGATAATAATTAAGGTCTTACCAAAACTTAGTAGCAAAACTAATCAAATTCATTACATGTGTGCAGCTAGGAATGAGTTTAAGTAGCTGGATCCTAAGGCAGTTAAGGTGGTGTTGCAAAACAATAACCATGTAGCAGAATGAAAACTGAGACTTAATGAAGTGACTTCCTCGAGGCTGTGCAATGAAGTCATTAGTTTTCAAGAAAACCAGGAGCTCTAGCTTTTAAAACCTTGTTCTTGTCTACTAGGCCACCGGAGTAATAGAAATGTCACTTCTAGGAAGAGCAGGATTTGGTTTAAATATAGCTCAACTAATAGTGAAAATTGGTTGAAGAGTGGCAGATGTGAATGGATTTGCTCTTTGTGCCTTTGCTTCAAAGCTAAGCAAGATTTTACATTTATTGTAATTTAGTGGCATAGAAAATTGCTGAAATACCCTCAAGTACTTTGAGAACTGTAACTCCAAAACATAGGTGGTCTTTTTTTGTGCCCTGCATTGTGTGTTATTGAGCTATGCGCAGAATGAAACCCTGCCAAATGGTGATCCATGGCCCAGACTAATCTCTGTAGAGCAGATGGGAGTTTGACAGAGGAAGAGATAGGTTGACAGCTTTTCCTCAAATAAGAGTCATACAGTGTGGTTCCAGTGCCAAGCTGGACTTGACATTTAATTAAAAATTTACTTCAGGGAAAAAGGAGACCAAAAAACATCCACCTCCATGGCCCCCCAGAAACAACCTTTCACACACACGTCCTGATACAGATAGAAAATCTGTTTGGTCTTATTTAAGCCAGAACCCTCAGTGCCGAGAAAGCCATCACTGGGGAGAGGGCAAGCGCTGAGATACTGTGGGAAATAGAGTCAGCATTAAAAGTGTGTTTTGGTTGCTCTGTGACCAGATCTGGTTTGAAGATATAATGGTGCTTAACAAGCAGAATGAATTATTATAAATATTTGGCCTGAGCTACTATAGTTAGAATATCATATGGATGGTATATATTCTGATGGGTTTGAGTACAATTTTGTGTCTTTTTTTTGTGGGTTTGTGAAGTCAAGAATATTGAAGATATAAAAAGCTTAGTACCATTGCAGGAAATACTTGCAGTCGTGATGTTCCTGCATTTCAATTTTCTGTTCAGGGATCACCCCATGATGCAAACCAAAAGCACCCATAGCTGGCTCTGGTATCCTTTTGATTCCCTCAGATTTTTAGGATATATTCCTGTCTGTGAGCTGGTCCTGTGTTGCTCTCATCTGTCCCCTGTTCCTGTTCTGTTTCTTGGCAGCAGCAGCAGCTGCTACTGGCACTTGCTTCCTTTCAGGAAACTTCTCACACTCCAAGGGGAGAAAGAAACACAGGAATGGGTGTTAGAAAAGGCATGAGATTGTGAGGAGGGTGCCCTGAATACTCCCTGAGAAAATACAGTGGTTTTCCTCAGCTTCTTTTGCGTTGCCTGCTTATGTGGAGAACCTGAAGGTGGTGAACCCAATGATGGCTATATGAAGAAGGAACAAATTAAGAATTGGTTCCCTTTGCAGTTTGGCCTGGCTTATTATAATAATTTGTAGGTTTGGTGCTGTTTTCTGAGGGTCAGACTCTGTGTCAAAAAAGCGATGGTTGGGGACGGTGGAGGAAACACAACACAAAGATCCTTGATGTTTCTAGGCAAGTTGGCACATAAATACATTATGAATTTTATTCTTTGTATGTGAACCTCATACTTACTGCTCTGGAAAGGAAAGGTGATTAGTTCATTTTCTAAAGTGTTTCTTGATGTGGATGGCAGATATACTGACGATAACACAAACTATCAAGCTCTAACTTGGAGGGGTTTTGTTGTTCATTTTTGTAGTAATTCCTGCAACCTCCTCACCATAGTAAGTTTAATAAAAGATAGGTACATAATTTATTATTACAGTGGTCATATAAACTACTGACATCCTAATTGCTTCAGTCTGGGTTGGAATGTAGAACCAATGGTTATTCCTATTTTGTAAAGGGATTTAATAACTTCGAGTAAGATTTTTAAAGGTGATGAGGTAGATGTTTTATAATGCTGAGATTTAGTGAAGTGCTCAACAAAAGCTGCATCATTCTTTTCTAGTGGAAATATCTGGAATTATCTGACTGATATTTTTGGTGGCTTCTTAAAATCACAGCAGCTGTTTATTGCTACTTTTAGACATGAGTTTCTTTCAGATTTTGTCTGTGTGGCACGTACCTGTCACTCAGGGATGCATTAAAAGTGTGTCAGTGTCTGGGGTTCCTACTGACTTGGGAAGTGTGAGCAATTGAGCCCTCAGGCATCTCTGAGCATAAAGTAGGTGTTTTTCTGGCTGGAGGGGTGACTGAGTGCTGCAGGGCAGGGATGGGCCCTGCACCGAGTGCAGAGGGATCCTGGGCCAGTGATGGGAGGGCAAACTGCTCCCAGCACTGACTGATCCCAGCAGCCAAGTGGGGGACGAAGGATCAGTCCCAGCTTCTTCATGGTTCCTCTTGTGCATTGAGCACAGGTCCTGAGTTCAGGCCCCTGGGATTCCCCCTGGGTACAGCAGTCCCAAAATGCCTTCATTTGGCACCATGCTCCAGGGAGTCGGGATCCTTCCCTGGTATTCTTTCCCTGGCTGCTTTTCATAGTGTTTGGAGTCCTGCCTAACTTAGAGTCTCTTGGAAACAAGTTACACTTCTATTATTTGAGATGGCTATTTCATAGGTAAGTACCAGATTTCAGCCACTTTGGTAATTGTCTTAGTAGAAAGAAGCCTTTGGAATATTGTTTCTACTTCCGTTTAATCCAGGATAATACCATTTCATACTAAGGAGGATTACTACTGGTTCTGGCTTTGTTATCTTAAAGCACTAGCTGTATTGATATTTAAAAAACCAACCAGTAGCAACAATAACAACTAAAAATCTGCCATTTCTCTGGAGAGTCAAGATGAAACATTAATATAATGTACCCCTCTAGAACATTAAAGTCCCATCAACAATATATCATGAACTTTTTACAATGCTTCCGACAAGAGCCGGTTAAGGCAGTTTTTATAGACAATTTTTTTTCTCATTTTATTGAGTATTGAATTTAATCCCCATGGAATTTTAATAATTTTAGCCGCAGCAGGAAAGGATACGTGTATCCAAGTAAAGGATATGTTGTCTGCAGTACAGTGAGTCTTAAATTTATTAGAAGTTGAAATATTTTATAATGCTAGTAAAATCATGTGGAAAACATTATTTATAAGTGTCGAGTCAGAGACTGTGAACATACTGCTGGATGTTTGGCAGGAGTATCGCAGCCTGTGCCCAAAGCATGTATATACATATACATAAACAAGAACTCGTATTGCTTTTAAGGAAAGCAGTTTTCTTGGTAATCTGAAAATTTCATCAAATGCATTGGTAGGGTCTTTCCTGTGAAATAATTGAGGAACTTCTGTATTCATTGATGCCTGTTGGTGTGATAGGAGTGGTTGAATTGCTGCTGGTGTGTAGTCAAAGCTCTTCCCTGGCCGAGGTGATGGTGTATCACAATTGTGTGTCACCAGGAAGGAAGTTCTACAACTGAAAAAGCACAGCTTCATTATATTTTGTCCAGTGCTTATATTCCCTGTGAATTAGTTGAAATAAATTCCTTTCATCCAGGCTTGTATGAGACTTTAATTGGTCGCTTTATTTGTAAAGCATTGAGAGGTTTGGTTTTTTTATAATCTATCCAAGAGACCATAGGAAGAGTTCACAAAGGACCTTGAAAATTTGTATCAAAGACAGCAAGTCATTATCACTAAAAATGAAAATGAAAAGCAATGCTGAAGTCATAAATAAAATCAGGAGTGTCCTAAAATTCAGCAATAACTTCTCTCTCTTTGCATGCATGCTGTAAAGAATCGAAATTATACAGTTCAGAGCATTTCTCTTATCTAAGCAGTAAGTAGGAAAAGTACATCTTCCCAAAACCAAATGATGCTTGGATAATTGACAGCATTAGTGCAACCTCATGTAAATAGAAGATGGAAGGTGACAGGAAGGAAGCAAATACCAGAATTTTTATGACTTTATCACTTCTCCTTGAGAACCTGAAGATATAACACTCATAAAACATTACGGACACCAAGAGTTCTAATGAACACACATATAGCATCATAAAGAGATGACATTTGCATTAAAGGGGACTTTATCTGTTGCGTAATTGTACCTCAGCTAATATAAAAAGCTGAACATATGAGCTGCCAGCCTGACTCATTAAATTAGAGGGAGGTTATACTGCAGGAACCCAATAATTGTGCCACGATCGTGTTCTAATGGTGCCAGGACATGGATCTGGCAGCAGCAGCTGCTGAGATGGTGCAGCCTGGGGAGCCTGGCTTACAGTAAACTCTAGAGCTGTTCATCATCTACAAGGAACAGCAAAAGGAGTAGCAAAACAGCTTAATAAGTAACAGTAATCAGCGTCTTCAAGGCAGTAATACAAAAATAATTACCTATTTACCAGCTAGCTTTACATGACAGTGACAAATTGAGAGCAAATGATTAATTCTTCTATGGAGCGGTGATGTGTATTGTGCAGTTCTGCTTTACAATAAAACTGGGATTGCTGCTCCTAGTTTTCCTGTTCTGGAAAAAAGCAGTTCTTGTTTGTACGTAGAGATGACATCAGTGGTGCACTGGGATTGTACACCCCAGCAAACGGCACTGGCAACCCCAAAATGTGAGACTGTGCAGTTGGCTTGAGTCACTAATATGCGGGAACTGGGCATTACTCACAATTCTGACTACAGAAAATGTCAGGGAGCCTCAGATAAGGCACCATTTTTCTCACTGTGGGGGTTATAGCATCTGTGGCATCTGCTGAGCAACAGTGCCCATTCTGTGCACTTAGAACTAGCACTTAAATATTAATTCTTAACAAGGCAATAATTTGGGTTTGTCCATAGCTGCAGCTGACCTGAGTGTAGCAGCAAATGGACTCCCAGGTGTGAAGGACCACACTGTTTTCTGCTTGTCTTCCTGGGGCTGTCTGCTTGTGTCCAGGTCATTTTTAAGATCTTGTTTTACCTAATTCAAATCTTCCTCACACCTTGTCCTTGTCTCTGTTCAAATATGCTGGTGATCTTGCCAATGCTTTTTTCAGGCTGTTAAGCAGATTCCCCCTACTGTGATCTTGCAGTCTGCTTTTCTGAAGGGAAACCACCAAAAACTGTTATTCAGTCACTTGCTTTGCTGCTTACTCTGTCCTTGTCCTTTTCTTCTTCTCTTCTTCTCCCTGTGCATTTCTGTACCTGTGTGAACTGATCAGTAAATCTTTACATTTGGAGCTTACAACATCGCTTGGGATTTCAGAACCAAGAAAATTTTGCTGCCTCCTAAAATTTTTACTGGGCTGTAGTCTAAAGTAAAAGTTATTTGTTGTATTTATCTATTTTATCTTCCAATATCTCTAATTACATCCATGTGTTTTCAGTTTTATTTTGTAAAGTATATATTTTGCTTTACTCTGGGGATCTGGGCTGGACCTCACAAAGTTCAGGTTTGCAGTGAGCGAAACTGAAAAGGAGTTTTCAGAAAAGCTTTGCTCTGAAAACATCCTCACTTTGTTTTGGTTTCTCAAGGAACATTTATTTAAATAAGCAATATTCAAATGGTGGCACGTCTCTTTTCCTTATTTTAATATGAAATGGGCTCCCTCTCCAAATTTCCCTTTTCCATGTCACAGTTTCTTGACATGTGCTGAGCCCTCTCCCCAAAGGGACAATTCCCTTAATGTTGTCAGAGATGTGAAAGCCAAGAGCAAGCTTTGCTCTCAGGGCTACAAGAATTTTTCTTCATGCTTGCCAGTCATTAAGCTTCTGTGGGAAAAAAAAGGTAGAAAATTCATTGACACTTCATCTCATCTTTATACGCCTTTATTTTTAATAAATTTTGTAGAATGGAAGCTTACAAGTGGGTGAGCAACCCAGCTTTACAAGCCAACGAAGACGTGTAAAATTGGGAAAATAAGGAAATTCCTTTGTGTTTTGCTGAGTGTTCGGATTGTGCCTGCTCCAATGCAGCAGCTGCCCCTTAACCATACTGAGCCATAATTCAGATTTTGCTCAAGGCTGCAAAAGGCAGTCTAACTGAAATCCCTCACGCACACCTTGGAGATGGGTGTATAGGGAAGGAGATAATAATCCAAAAACTTTCTAGGTATTGCCATCTGAACTGTTCTTTCCAACTGAAAGAGAATGTAAAATTGTGCCAAGAATCCACGTGCTACCAACAACGGTTCTGATGTTAGTGTAACTGTATTAACAGTACTGATATTTGGCCCTGACAGGCGTTCTTATTTTGACTCCCTGTCACGATTTCTGGAAAGGTGGGGAGGGTTTAAAACTCCTTTTTCCTCCCCTTTTTTATGTAACCCTTTCTATATTCCAAGAAGCATTTACTACCTGGAAATATGTATAGAATAGCAGGGGAGGGAAGAAGAGATGGAGAGACAATATCCCTGTGCAAGTTCAATAACTCCTGCAGTTATTGCTTCCTTGGAATACCTCTGTGGGTTTCACTGTGCTTGGGATTTTAATGCTTCAGATTATTGTAGCTAGAAAAAAAAGGATCAGAGTTCTTTGTAGTCTTATCAGCAAGTGACCAACAGGAACTGGTCATGTAAGCTCCAGGAGAGATCTACCTTGTCCTGTCCTCACAGCAGGAAAAAGCGTCAGAAATTTAAAGTTTTGTTCTGTTTGTGAACTTCTCAGAGTTTTCAAATACTTTTGAAAGGGCTTCTGTACCGAATGCTTAGAAAACACAACAACGGCAAAAAGGTATTCTTTCCCTGTGGTCTTGTTCCTTTGCAGGAAGAATATATTTGAAGCTTGCTGTTCTCACATGCTGAAAGGACTTGGTAGGGATCACACTGGGGTTTGGTTAGAGAAATGGCAGAATCCAGGCAAAGGACAGGATCCACTTCTAGTACTGCTGGCCGCTGTGTGAGGACAGACCTCTGTCGGTGGGACACTGCTGTCACTGTTTGTATCCCAGTAAAGGAGGGGTAGCTGATGATAATAAGGAGTATTTAAGATTTTAGTTGGCAAGGTGTGCATTATAATTGGGCATTGGGAAGCTTCACTCTTCCCATTTGTCCTGGAGGACTTCCAGGTCAATCATGTTTTTTTTTAAATAATGTTCATCCTTGAGGAACATTGGAGACCCAAATCTCCTTCTGCTGTTACTTGGTTCACACTGATTTGAAGATAAATTGAGTAACCACAGAAAACAGTCCTTCATGGAATTTTTTTTTTTTTAGTACTATTATACTACAGTGGAATAGGGGGATAAGTGTGACTAGAAACATGCAAAAAGCACACACAGGAAGCTACTCAGGTAAATAACTCCACAGTAAATGTATTTGCTAGATTATATCTCTGTTGGAGTTCAGTTAATCACTGAAGAGCCTTTGACTCGTGTTGTCTTCATAACACACTCACAGAAGAGCTTCTCATTGTTTTGTAGTGCTGTATGTATGACATGGGGATGTTATATTTTTAATCTGGCAGAAAAGGTATCTGTTTGCTCTTAGTATAGTCCAAATACAGTAGGACCTGAACTTGGTTTTGGTTGGTTTTTTTTTTTACTTTGAGTTTTTTGCCAGTAGCATAAGAAATAAGACTGCATATTTATGGCTGTGTTCTCTTCTAAAATAAAATGAAAAGTATTTTCTGCCTCATATCCAATACTGTAATTGTTTACTGTATAACTTCTGAAGCGTTTTAACTTCAGATTATGTGCTTCTTAAAGAAGAATTTGTTGTTAAGTCTCTAACATTCCAGAGATATGTCTGAGACATTGAATCAGTGAATGATGCATCATCTAATGTGAAAAACAACCTTGAAAATGACAATCCAGCTCTGATGGCAAAGTTCTGTGACTGTCATTGGACCACTTTACATCTCTTAAGAGTTGTTTCCAGACAGCTTGTCCAGGTCTTTGCCCTGGCTTTCCAACCACTGAGGTCTGGGTAAATTGCTAGAAAGAAAGCAATTAAGAAAACATTAAATGGAAAATAATAACTCTGATGTAGCCTTCGTCTCCCTGTGCAGACATTTGTGGGCAGGGTTTGTAGTGTATTTCCTCCTACTGAAAAAAACCCAAACTAAAACCTGGCGACTTTTCTGCCTAAAAGATGGTTTTAGTTGCTTGTAATTGAGCCACACAAGTCAGTTGGTTTTAAATTTTTCCTTTTAACCTTTAATTCAAGCCTTTGTCTTCCTTGGCTCCTTACCCTTATGCTTAGGGCTGAGGTTAGCTGAGTAATTCACTCCTGCTTAGTATTTTTACCACTGGACATAACCACTAGGTAATTTCCTCTCCAGTGATCCTCTGCAATATTAATTTTGTCCAGCAATATGCAAGAAGTAAGCAGTGACCTTCAGAAATACAAAAGCAGCAGTAGCTCCCTGCTTGAGTGCAGTGACGTTGGGTCTGTTCAGCAACACCCCTGGTTCTCACTGTGGCATCACAATCACAGGAGAAATGGGAGAAGCAGGGGCAGACATGTCCACTTGTGGCTACCAGGTTTTTAGGAGCTATAGAGGGAAACACAGGGTGTTTTGTGTGTGTGCTGTAGCCTGCAGATGGGAGACATCAAAAGTGCCAAGGTGACAACTTAAACTTTGTCAAGTAAAAGATAAGAAAGAGTTGTGTTACCCTGGGTGGTTCCCTCTTGTCTTCTGAGTGTGCCAGCACAGCAGAGAGAGGCATTAGAAAAATGTTTTCAACACAGCACGTGTATGGGTGTGACAAGCATGCACTCATGAGGAGGTGCTTTGCTGACCTACCTTTCTTGACACCAGCTGTGTGACAGGAGTTAGCATCAAATCTTTTCAGAGAGCAGGAGTGCTAAAATCTTTACTGAACCAACCCATTCTTGTTGGAGGGGAGTAGAATAAGATGTCCAACTCTGCTCAGTTTTAGAGATAAACTGAGCAGTGCCAGTTGATGACAGAAATTGTGCTGTGCACCATCTTTTTTCCATTTAAAGCATACGAAACAAACTGAGTCATGGTCATGAAAATACATAACTAGATGGTTCTCTTTTCTCCCTTGACATGATTTTAGATGAAAATCATGAGGCTGGAGTCTAGTACTTGTTGTGCTGTGACACTGAAGTAACTGCATTTGTATCAGTGCAGTTACTCAGTACTGAACATGGCTAAAAAGGGAGATTAAAGTCTGACTCTAGGCCCAGTATGGGGGGTAGATTTGTATTGTGTTTCTTGTTCAGGAAAGTTGGGAAATAAATGGAAGTTTGCATTCAAGGAATGTAATCTCCAAAAGCCCTTCAGCAGCACTACAAAAAGCTCCTACTTCTGTAGTTGACCTGTAATAGTCTGTAAGGGTTTGCAGCTATAATTGTTGTGGTTTATTAATGCCAGTTTGATTTTGCCCAGAGATAAAGCAGGGAACATAACCGAGGAATGCTGGCATCATAGTAGGGAGACTGCTAGAGAGTGCAAAACTGCTTCGATCCTTCCTTCTTTCCTTAGGTGAAAATATGTTTCTCTAAGAAATCAAACTGACAGCTGTGAGAGAAGTCACACATACGGCTGTTTTTGTACAATGGGTAATGGTTTCTAGAAGTCAGATGCATTTGTGAGTAGAAAAGAATAGCTTTGTTCTTAGCTCTACCAGTGGAAAAATATGGGCTTGATCTATCAAATTGAAATGGATTTCATTTATATCACTGGAGCTCAGGTGCTCTGTCAAGCTGGAAAATTCCCTAGAATTGTCAGCCTGCTTTTGTTTAACTGTAAGCATTTATGTCTGCTAACTTGACCATTTAACTAGAGGTAAAAGTTGTTCAGTTGTAGTTATTTTTACAGTGAGGGGGGATTTGAACTGCCCCATGTCCGTTTCTAACTACTACAGACCTAAGGAGACAAAAATAAGTGGCTTATGTAGGCACAGGTGACTAAATGCAGATGGGTTGGCTCCTGTATGCTTTAAAGTCCTGGTGAATGAATAAGCTAGACACAAAAATATTTATGCATAAAAGATCTGATATGGCTTTGTTTAGATGAGGAAGGGAGCTGCAGATGAGTGCAGTTCTTGCTTTTGTTCACACTTCTGCCAAGTCATGGCTTGGGAAGCTTCAAAGTCCTGGAGAGTGTCTTCAAGATCCCAGTGCTTAAAATGGCCAATCGCTGGGCTTCATTGTCCTTGTCTGTAAGATACTGACAAATGGGTACCATGGTTCCAGTTTTTTCCTTAGCGTCTCTTGTTCTTTGAAAAAAGTCACCTGTGTTTTACCTATGGTGTTTGGTCAGTCATGATTTCACATCACATTTTGTGAGCTGAAATGATAGAGGGGACAGCCTCAAATCTCTGTTGATGAGCAGATTAGCTCTGAGGTACACCACTGGCAAGGCCAGATTTTTTCCAGATACTGCACTACTTATTTATTCAGAGTGGAGAAAAATTTTGCATGTTGCCTAAGGCAGCCTACAGACCAAGTATGTGATGTAACCCATCCATGAGACCCAGCAGCTCTGAATTCTGTAGCTTTGACTAATTATTCAATCTGTGTCGTTGTGAATAGACTATTTCTGTTGAGGTGAGAAATAAAAACAGCTTTCAGGGTAGGATTTTTATTGGCTTCATAAGGAGTTGCGTGACTAAACACTAATTGAGGTTTTGAGGTTTAGTACTCATTTCCCAACAAACTCCTTTTGAAATTTCTGCTTTGGAATTTAATGCTTCTTTGCTGATTTGAAAAGCTCATCTGCATTTGTAATACAGAAAAGTATGGGGTTTTTTACTTTCAAATTAATACTTTTCAATTTCTGGCTACTCATCATAATTTCTTCTAGACAGGCTTGTGCTCTCATTGGAAAAGGGGTATTTGACAGGAACTTTGTGTCCAGACTGCTGCCTGAAAAGTCAGAAGTGAATCTGACTTTGCTCTGACCAGCCTCTGGGCTGGTCAAATCTCTCTTAAGAGGGAACTGAGCTACCTCAGGGCCAGGCTAGATGAGAGGTCTGGGCCTCAGTTTATGTGCACCCAGATTACAGGATTGGAGCTTTCTTTGCCACTTCAGGACCAAAACATTGACCACAGAAATGGCTGTGTACAGTCCTGGCTCTGATCCAGCAATTTCCTTAAAAGCGAGCATCCAAGATGGTTCAAAGTGGCAAAAATGACAACAAAGAATAGACAAACATAGACCTAAGTCTGTTTCTGCTTTTACCAGCAGATAACCAAAAGACAGAAATTAGTAATCCATCTTCTTATTCAAGATTTTTTTAAAAATCAACCTGAAGTGATAGAAACTGGTCTGATTAAACTGGAAGTTCTCAGTACTTTTGCTGTGGAAATGGGATAATGTTTTGCTTTAAAGAGTCAGAAAAGGGGGAGATGATTGTGAAGCTATCCAGTACTGCAAGTATCCTTGGGTTTCTTGGTGTGTGGTATTTGTCTCTGCTATTCCTTCTTGATAGGGTACACCTGAAGCTTGTAGAAAAACACTGTCTGGTGTGATGGAGTAATGAAATTCATGTGACTTTATAGAACAGTTTGGTTTGGAAGGGACCTTAAAGATGACCACATTGTACTCCCTGCCCTGGGCTGGGACACCTTCCTCTAGACCATCCAACCTTCCCTTGGCCACTTCCAGGGATGGGGCAGCCACAGCTTCTCTGGGCAGCCTGTGCCAGGGCCTCACCACCTTCACAGGGAACAATTTCTTACTAGTATCTAATCTAGCACTTACCTGTCTGTCAGGTTGAAGCCATTCCTCATTGTCCAGTCACTACATTTCATTTCTGTTGGCAGAACCATAAATTACACAAAGAGGTATTTTTCCACATTCTAGTACTGCCTTGTATTTCTCACATAACTTTTGAAAGTATTGAGGAAGAGTGTAAACAGGAAAGGGAGTACTGACAGCACTCTGAAAGGCTGGAGAAATGAATATTTTTTTTCTTTCTGAAAGTGAAGGGCATATAATTTTGTGGAGCAGAAGCTGCTGAACTAGGTTTATTTTTTTTATGTATTTATCTTCTGAAATCTTAAAACTTCCTAGGAAAATGTCAGTTTATCAAATTCAATTATGCAACCTTCAGACTTAGTAAAACCTTACACTTTTCTACTTCCCACATGCTTTCTATATTTAAGAAAAGCCTTTTTTGCAGTGACTAGCTGTGACAGAGATAATTGGGAAAGCAGTTTGCTTTCTTCATACTTCCCCAGTCTATGTATTTTCACTTTTTAGACTCATTCCTAGGCCACTCCAAGACAGAACACCTCCATCATGAGAATTTTTTAGTGGTCACAAGAGTTTCCTGCATCAGCAGCTGTTTAGGAGTGTTTTGAGTCTAGTCTGCAATTCATTAAGTGCCATGTTGGTTTTAATGACTTGTTTTAAGACACTCCACCAGCAGTGATAACTAATGAGGAGGCGTGTCAGCAGAGCCTGTTTTTATTTGTAAGGATTTTACACAGCTCTTGTGTTTTTCAGTGTTTTATAGTTGCTTTAGTCAACTTGTCTCACAGCATGAGGCTGTGCTCCTCCTTTTAAGTCAGGTAGTAACTGTGTGCTGGGAAGTGTTTGGCATCGTGAGGAGCACAATGGATGACTAATTATGACACAGTGTGGCACCTGCTGGAGGTGTTTGCACAGGTTTGAGGACTCACAGCTTTTATGCTTTGTGGTTCGAATGGGATGGCCCTTTGTCAAAGGGTTTGATCTAGAATGCCTGCATGTTGCTGGTTTGCTGTGGGCAATGTTTTTTTCAGCATTATGTCAGTAACAAGGAAAGGTTTTACTTTGTTTTGTTCCCAGAAAAGATAATAAAGTTGTAACTCATTGAGGGTTTTACACTTAAACATAGACTTTGGAAACGAATTTTTCCTTTTCCCTTCAGAAGGGTCATTGCTATGAATAGGATTGTAGGAGTGGATGACATTAATGTTGTCTGTTAGAACTGTTTTAAATGCTCCATGAGAAAATACTGCTGCAGATTTCGTAGGGCTTTCCATTTATATTTTCCCACATTCAAAATATACCTTTGTATTTTATTTTTCACATACTACTTCTAAGTGTATTTGGACCAGCATACTTCAAAATGGTACCTCCTAGCCTATTTGGAGAAATTTGAAGTAAATGGACTTTTTTCTTTTTTTGAACTGAAGGGGATTCTTAAACAACTACATTTATCCAATAAAATCCTGTCAGGCAATGTGAACTGTGATTAGCTGGTATTTAGCACTGAACTGTCATGATAGTAGAAAGTGATTTAAATCATTCATTCATGTATATAAGTGCATTGTAGAATATTATATATCTGACATTGCCTGTTCCTCCTTTGAAGACACAGGTGGACAGAGGCCTTTGCAAAACATCATAAGGCTGTAAAAAGGCTGGATCATGGCAGTAGCAGAGACCAAGGTGGCAATGGCTGGAAACAACAAAGGCATCTTTAACTTTTCTTTTGCTTCCTTGGGTCCTCCCCAATCCTGTGCTGGGGAGGAGGGTCACAGCAGGGCAGCTCAGTGGCTGTAGAGTCTTTCTTTAACATAAGAGGAATAGGCTAAAAAGGACATATATTAATCCTTTCCTTCTCCAGAGGTCAAGTTAATAACTATGGTGGCAAAGGGAGCCCTGGATTGTGATGTCAGACCAGAATTCCCAGCTGGGTGCATTTCATACAAAACTGGTGAATATGAAATGTGCTGTCAGTTCTTAGGAGCAGGGCCAAGCTGAGCTCTAGTCCAGATCTCCTCTCCATTGGGTTACCTGCCGTAAGCACTGGGCTGCAATGTTAAGCTCCCCTTTGTTTTCACGTATTGCTTCAAGTAAGGATTCCTTTTAAACACAGACCTAGAAAAGCCTTTCTTGCAGCAGAAGTGTGGACAGTGTCTCCCTAAGGCCAAGATGATTTACATTGGGGTGTGTGAAGCAACCAGTTAAGACATCCCACTTTCAGTGCTTTTGGATCAAAGAGAACAGTGTGGCTTTTCTGCATCCCCTCCAGGTGCTTTATGCACTGTGGAAAGGGAGTGCTCAAGGGCTGTGCTTTTTATTTGGGTTGGTATTCTGCAAGTGTGGAGGGTATCTGCATGCTTGGTTGGAGAGGAAGACAAGCAGATGGGCAGCTGTTTTGATGCTCCATCAGACTACTCAGCTCCATGAAGATGGAATCAGTTCTAGGTCTGGCATGGAAATTATAAATTTAGTCACACACGTAAGAACACTTATGGACTGCTAAAAACATTGGCTTGTAGAATACTGATGGTGGTTGGGGGTTTACCTGTTGCCGTGTTGATGCCTTATTCCATTTTAGATTCCTTTCAGCATTTTAGTCTTTTCGTATATCTGGGTCTGAGATATTAAAGTAGTTGAATGAATGCCAGGATGTTGGCTTTTAAAGTAGAAGTTATTTTTCCATTGGCACATTTTCAAAAATCTATTCAAAGTGAAAAACCTGTCTTTGATGTGATCACCTGCAACAAAATAGTAAGTTGAGATACGTTCAGACATCATTAGTCCTTTAACATTCATTTAAGGTGTTTATCCTAAAGAAAACATTGTTAACAGTCTTCCTAAGAATATGTTGGACTTTACAAGCCTCTATGCATTTTAAGAACTTAGTACTTAGTTTTGTAATTATTAGGCAATAAATAGAGGTGGTTTAATGAAACTGGGTCCCACATTGGAACTTCCCCTGAAAAAAGAAGCATAGAATTTTCAACAATCAATGGCAAACATTTTCTGTGGCCACTTAATGAACTGTGCATTGTTGTCATATATACTGAATTTTTAATAATAATTACTCAGTTTTTCTACAAAGCAGCAGGACTTAAAATGAAGCACCTGAGCACTTTGACCATAGCACATAAAATATGCAAAGTGTCACTTCCAGCTTTGAGGATACTTGGTATTTCAGGGTCTCCCTTTCTGTCCTGGTTGCTGGGCACAGAGCATGCAGACCAGGACATTGCCGTGGGATGCCATTGTGGGTCTGAGTCAGGGTCCACACAACACTTGACCAATCCTATCCAGAGAGAGTTTGCAGGAGCACCTAATGCAGCTGGGCTCCAAATCATAGATGGTAAATTGCTCCATCACTGCATGAGCCAGACTAGAATTTGGGATGAATACTAGGTCCCCATGTGTTTCACTGTGTAGTGGTTCATGTGATGTACCTCCCACTTTGAAGTCAGTACAGTCTCCTTGTAATCAAATGCAAGCTGGCTCTGGTTTCTGTTAAATTTTAGGAGGTGTCCCATCTCTCAACCTTTCTTTCACTGAAAGGGCACACCAAGAATTTGCTTTCTTTGGTGGTGTTTTTTTTTGTTTGTTGGTTTGGTTTTTGGGTTTTTGGGGGGTTTTTTGGTTTTTTTTTGTTTGGTGTGGTTTGGTGGGTTTTTTTTTTTCTTTCTTAAAACGAAAACAAGCCTTTCAAATGTGAAGTAAAAATGTGGAGTAAAACAAAACTGTTTTGAAGAACCAGCTGACGTGGTAAAATCTCTGCTCGCATTGTAAACTATTTTCATTTTTCTAAATACAGAATAGGGAAAAATAGCTCCAAGGGGCATGGAAACATATATTCTAGACAGAGTGGTACTGTTTTCATTTTTCATTAAATCTAGCCCTTCATTTTTTAAATAAATTCTATCTAGAATTATGCTATATTCAATTATGCATTTCAGCTTCAGGCTAATAAAAATCTAACATTTGTGGTTGTATCAAATTAGCCCTGAAGACTGAGAAAGTATTTAGTAATCTATGCAGCTTGGCCTATATTAAGTGCTGATTGACTTAATATATGAATAGATTTTATAAACTGAATAAAACAGCAAGTCAAAATCTAAAATATATGAATAATATATTGTCATGGATTGTATTTTATAATTACAGTTTCTGCTTTTTTGGGAGTACATGGGGAGTCTAAACATTTAGAAATAATCTGTAATTCTATCTTTCGCCATTTCTGCCATCCTTTTTTTGAACTTGTGATTTAGTTTCCTTTGCTGTAGTTTGTCAGGTTTTTGTCATAGGGAGCATGTAGATGCTGTTGGGGCAGCCACATCCAGCAGACTTCTTTGTGTATTACTTGTGGTTTTTCTTCTCACAGGCATTTCTAGTTTACCTAATCTTGCGTTTGTTACCATGAAGTTTATCACTTAAATTAAACAATTATAGGAAGAGTAATAGAGGACAAAGATGGCAACTAAGTTTAAAGTATTTTGGGGTGCCTTAACTCAAGCTGACTTCTAGCCATGCGGATTTCTTTGTATTATTGAAGAGTGTGTCTGAGCTGCTTCTAAATTCGAGAGCATTTACTGTAAAGAACTTGGAGGGAACAGTTTAGATCCGACCAGGCTGGCAGAGATCAAAGATTAAGGATGAAGACCTGAAGAGTCAAGTCTAGGCGTGAGTAACTGGATAATTCAGACAGGTACCATAGAAAATATGGGAACATTTGGTTTCTGTCTCTCAAGAACAGAATAAGGCTGTGAAGAATCATCAGCACAGATTTGCTGAGCACATATTATATAAAACAAATCTAGTTTCTTCTTTAATCAAAAAGGCAGCAGAACAGATAAACAGGAAGAAGGAAATGTGTTTTGAATTAGGAAGCTTACTGAAATTTCATAGATAAAGTTGAATTTTCTAGTCTTGAGACTAAATAACCCTCTCATTCTCAATCTAGTTCTATTCACCAGTTTCCTTGAAAAGGTCAAATGCCATAATGTTGGGGAGAAAAAAGGGGACAGTTCCCTCCCAAGGAGACAGTTAAATTTTTGGTGCCCCTTGGATCATGACAAGTAGTATTTGGGAAAATTAGAGAAAATGTCTGAATATAACCGTAGTGAAGCATGCATATATATATATATATATATAATTAATCTTGTCTTACAGCTTCCAGCCACACATTTCCATGATTCTATCACCAGTATTTAAAGCTCTAACATGACTGTATTACTGCCTATCCAAAACCTTGCAATATGTAAACTAAAAATAGCTCTATATCCTTCTCCATTAGAATTCGTAAGCACAGCTTTCCTAGCCTGCAGCAATGTAGACCAAAGCATTCTTTATAAGCAGCACTATTAAGCTACTCGGTGTAGCACACAAAGATGTATTAAAACAAATACAGCATACCGTTGTCTGTCTGTCTGAGGCATTGAAGGAAAAGGAATGTGCTGAGCAATGCAGCCCTTCTTCAATCCCACTCAGTCCAAAAAGAACTAGAGAGGAAAAACTGCCTCTTGCACATAAATACATTTGAAATTTTCTAAATAGAATTTTTATGCAGAGAGCTGAAATGAAAGCCAGGCCATAAAAAGGCCTTTTCCGAGAGCAATCTCCTGAAAGTCACAGCATATTAGAGAAATTTTAAAAGTCACTGAACCTAAGTTCTGGCTCTGGCATCTTGGAGTCTTACAATTTATGACTTCTTTTTGGTGGGAAAAGGGAGGAGGAAGTATCTCTTGTACTGGGTTTGCTTTTCACAACCCTCAACCATATTCCATGCTTGTAACGCTTCAGTCACTTTTCACAATGGGATCTGAACTGTCCTTTGGGTTACAGCTCAGGATAGATTAGTATATTCATTTAATAGCATAGCTTTGTAAGGAGAGAACCACCTAATTACAGCGGACATGAAATCAGATAGTGGGGAGCAGCTTATACAGACACAAATTCTCTGTGTGGAAAATAAACTGATGTTCTTGCTGCTTTTTTCCCTTGATTTCAGAAGTACTGAAGCCAGACGATAGCCATAAAGAAACCCTTGCAAAGCATTTCAGTCTCCCATCAAAGCGCAAGGCAAAAGCACCTTCTAAAACACAGCACTGCACCAGCCACTAGGAAGAAAATTAACTTTATCCCAGCCAAAACCAGGCCAAGTACTCAAAATTCAAGTAGTGCTTATCAGTCCTAATAAAGCACACAAGTCCTTCATCATTTGCTTTATTCCATTCTTCATGCAGAAAATGTTAAGTTCCACATGAAATGGAGTTGATTTGAAACACCAAAACTATGTTCAGTTTTCTCCTAACTGAAAACAGCTAGTAGGGAATTACAGTGTTTTGGATTTCAAACAAGACTGTATCCTCTGGGCAGAGTCCACTGAAGTCCCACCTGCAGTACAGTTTATGAAATACCTAAATCCAGACTAGGAACTGTTTCAGCCGCTCAAATGCAATCCAGTGCAAAAGGTAGTGTTTGCAGTTTCTGGGAGAAACAACAGCCTGTACAGTTCTCTTCACTTTATTATAGAGCACCTACAAAATATTGGTAGCGTTATACTGAGTTTGGTTATTTCTAGAATAACATGCTAACCTTTTCATTGTGTTCTGTGGCATGCTGCAGATGGGCAAGACGTCCTTTCTCTGGCTCTTTGCATGTTAAGAAATGAGGCGAAATGAAGTGGTATTTCTGCCATATATTTCTGGATCAGTAACGTGCATCACACTGCCTGTCTGCCCCTCCACTGGTTGTGCAGAGCCAGTGTGATGTGTACAGACACACAGCCCCCGCAGTTCGCAGCCTTAGTCAGTGTGGAAGGGCAGCTGTGATGATGGCACATGCTGGAGGAGCCTGGTGAGCTGTGCTGCTTCCCTCCCAGCCCCTGTGCCTCTCCAGAAGGCAAAGCAACCAGGCCGTGTTTTCTTACTCAATGCTGCTGTTTGCTGATCCTGTTAGTAAAGTTAATTAAATTATTGGTAGAACAATTACACCTGTGCCTGTTGCGGTTTTACCATTGGGCTTGTCCACAGACCATTTCTTCAGAGTCACTGAAGCATTTACAAGCACCATCTACATTGACTTGTGACAAGGTTCCAGTTCCTAAGGCTCTTGGTTGCTGTTGGATTGCATGTTTATGGACAGATGTTGGTAGAGAGGAGCAGAAGGGAGCAAGTTAAAATGTGTTGCTGTATGGGTCCAGAAAAATGCAAGGCGCTAAAATTCCATGTGACATATTTCTGTGAAGGCCAGTGAGTACATTCAGTGTCTTAAAAAGCTAAATAGGTAAACTGAGCTGTGTTCTGCTGACTCCTGTGGATAGAAATGGATCTCAGAGATGCACAGTTAGCAGCATTAGTAAGAAAATTCATGCTGCACCTCTAAAGCTGCATTCCTAGGGACTATCTTCATCTCTTATGTGGGACACATGAGGGAATACTGATGCCTCGTGTTTGTTAAATGTCCACAGTGTTTTAATTTGTTTGCATTTATAATTAAAACTTCAGTTCCTTAGTATTCCTCTGGTGCCTGGAAAAATTAGCAGCCTCCTAGTGCATTTCTGCTGAAAAAACCATACTATTGAGGTTCGCTGCACTTCACAGAGCTTGGACAGAATCAGATTAATTCATAACTCTTTCCATTTTCATTTTGGCTTTTGGTTCATGTTTTCTTAATTTTAGATGATAGTGGGTGTGTGCCATATCCTTCACCTTGTTGTTCCTGAGAAAGTCTTTGAACAGTTGATCAACAGGTTTTTGTTTTATAGAGAACACTTAATTCTGTTACATTGATTTTGCCAGAAAATATATTTGGTTGTGTGAGAGAGGATAAATTTTTAGAGCTTAAAGGATGGAAATAAATTTTCATGAGATTCGTCTTAAGATCTCATGACTTTGTGAGTGTTTGCTTTACTTTTTCTATCAGGTTAGTCTGTTTTGTTTCATTGATGAAAGCAGAAATAAACTGACAAGAAATGGAATCAGTGTGGAAGAGTTAGATGCAGAATTAAAAAAACGTTAACCAAGAAGCTGTCAAGGGTGAAAACTCTTGGGTTCTAGGCCATTGGTGCTGTGGTTTCTAGAGAGGCAGAGAAAGTGCTGTGGTCGCTCCCTAGGGAAGGAAGTGAGATCAGAGTTAAGCTACCTCAGGGGTGGATTGGAGAGCCCTCATGTGACAAAGTGTTTGAAATTTACTCATCTAAGGAAGCTGCTGCACTTTGGGTTTTTCCTACCTCTGTACATGAAAGATAACCTGTAAAGACTTCTTCTGTCAAGTGGTCCCATTCTCTAGTCCATATACGACTCTGTCCCTTCCGTTGTGTTACTGAATTGGGCCTCCAGCTTAGCAGCACTTCAGAATAAAGGCTTGTCAGCAGTTCTGCTACCAACTGTGGTAACATTCTGTATTAATCACAGTAGTAAACAATAGCTTTGTGGTAATCAAGAACTTAGAAGGAGCAGTCACAGCAAGGAGAACTTGATTTAATAAATGAACAACCACTGCACCAAAATAGATCAGACTGGCTCAGAGGTTCAAAACCTTTCTTTCCTCTAAGGCAGTAATTTGTAAGTAAGGAAAACAAGCAAAATCAAATCACCTGGGAGCAGAGTAGAAGAGAAACAATAGCATCCATGATGACAGTAATAGAGAAAAGTCAGTAGCAGAAGGAAGGATGAGCTAATAAAAAGAAGCAGAGGAGAAAGGAGATGAAGGCTCCCATCTCATTACAGCTGCTGTTGCTGCACTGTCTCTGCTTGTCAAATTCGCAGTGCAGCCCGGTTGGTATTCTCAGTGCACACACACTCCTACCATTGTGTGCTTGGAAACCTGCTGGGCTCAGAAGGAGTGTGTCAGAAATGGGAAGGACAGCAGAGGAAACACCAAGTGAGTAGCTGTCCTCCCTGTAGGTGCTTTTGGTTCTATTGTTCACAAGAAAGAAACAGATTGATCTTCCCAGAAACTCTCCTGGAGGATTTGGATAAGTTTATAAGGACAATAGGATTTTGTCAGCAGTGATGAGATCTTCCAGGGAGTCTGGTGATTAGTATAACAAGATTGCTGTTATTAAGAGTTAGCTTTCAAAATTACAGACTTACATGGGAAAAATTAATAAGAATTATTGGTGTTACTTTCAGAGATGCTAAATTCTTCAACCAAGACAAATAAAACCTCAATATTTTATTGCTGTTTTTCTCTGTGGTGAAAACCATGTAGAACAGAATCACAAGTGATTAAGGAAAATTTGATCCGTGGAGGGAAAAATAGAAACACATCTTAGGGTAAGAGGCAGAAGGAAAATCCAGTGAGGAACAACTCAGTTATCTCAAGATAAGGTTTAGATTTAGCCGTAAGATTTTTAGGGCTTTCTGTCAGACTATCTAACAGTTCTGAGATTTTAGTAACAATTACTGAAATTTTTGTTGAGTTGCATGGTATGAAGAGACCACTGATAGAGGAGGGTCCAAACGCCACATTCACACTACGTTCACAGTGACAAACTTTTAAATTATTTTTGTTCTTTCCTTGTCAGTGCCTTATCAGCACTCCACGTGACTACATCACTGTTTTCATTCCCTCACTTTAGTTATTTCTGTAGTGATGTTTTCCATGGGATTCTTTCCTCTCTGGTAGATTAAATCAGATATCCATCATCATGGAGAGGGGCATCCCAGCTTTGGAAAAGAGGGTGCCTGAAAGGATGTGGAGTTGATTGCTCTTGGCAGTGCTGTAGCCACTCGTAAGCTCTAATTGATACCAGGCAGACACAGAATGCCATCTGGTTATGCCAAAGCAGTTTGAAAGGGAGCACAGAAGCGCACGTTTGAGTAGGCCATCTGTCCTCGTGTTGGGAACTTCATAGAGGGGAGCGTTGGCATAGCCCAGGCCCGGAGCTGACGCTTTGTTCTTCTTCTCAGAGGGCAAGGAAGTAGGATCTGGCACAGCCCTCTGGTACTAGGGCTCCTTGGATTTTTTCAAACAATGGTGTAAAGTAGAAGGGGAAGAATGCCAGCTGTAGCCTAAGTTCTGGGTTTCTCACTTGCATTTCCCAGCAAGAGCATGAGTTGGGGGGGGTGCATTGAGGGGTGTGGGTGGATAGGTATATCCAGTTCTGAAATCACTGTCTTAGAAGTAGCTGCCTTCTCACTTCAGGTCAGGCAGGGTTGTAACACAGAGCTAACAGTTCCAAGCAGTGAAGATAAGATATTTTCGTGGTTTTGTCTGTTTATTTAGGGGGTCTGGTTTTTTAGGGGGGAGAGTACTGGTTTGACTGGTTTGGGATTTTGGGGGGTGTAATGGATTCACGTTCGTCAATTTCTGGTTCGTTTCCCGGCCAACGCACCAATTATTTACGAGGTTTAGTGTTTGCAGTTTTATATATATGACTAGGAGAGTTCAAAAAAGCAAAACAGGCTTACCATAAAATTACAAAAGATA